>PVJI01019590.1:0-30731 GCA_004026765.1 Micronycteris hirsuta | reverse complement strand
CTAGTCACTTCTGGGTCAGTCTCCATAGATTGTCTTTGATCTTAAGAATGGGTCATATGTTTCTGGCTCTTCATATGTGGGGTAATTTTGGAATGGATCCTGGGTATTGTGATTATTATGGAGAGCCTGGATTCTGTCATATTTCTTCAGAGCGTTTGTTTTATTTTTGTTTAGTGGACATTAACTTAGTTGACTTAAACTGCAAACTCTCTTGGGGTAGAAGCTAAATCTCATTTCAGCTCTTTTGTCCTCAGCTGGGTTACTTGCAGCCCGCCCTGAGCATGCGTGGGTAGAGGGTCAGTCAGAGATTTGGGCAGAGTCCATATACAAATTTGGGGTTCCTCCCTACGGCTCTCTCCTTTCCAAGATTCGCCCCTCACTTTCCAGCAGCTCTGGTTGCCCTATATCCTGTATTCCTTCGGGCCAGAGAGACTGTGAGTTTTCTATTGGATTTTTTTTTTTTGAGGTGAAGTTCATATGACAATAAATTAATCATTTGAAGTGAACAATTGAGTGGCATTTAGTACATTGACGGCGTTGTGCAGCCATCACCTCTATCTAGTTTCAAAACATTTCCATCACCCCGAAACAAAACCCCATACCCATAAGCACTTGCTCCCCATTTTCCCTCCTTCCAGCCCCTGGCAACCACCAATTGGCATTCTGTTGCTGTGTATATTTTATATTAATGGAATCGCAGAATCTGTGATCTTTTGTGTCTGGCTTCTTTCACTGGGCACAAGGTTCTTGGGGTTCATCCACGTGTGGCGTGTATCAGGGCTCATTCCTTTTTATGTCTGAGTAATTTCCCACCGTCTGTGTGCACCGTAGTTTGTTTATTCATTCATTTGTTGATGTGCGCTCACGCTGTTTCTACCTTGTGGCTATTGCATCATCGCTGCTGTGCACGTGCGTGCCTGTGGATCTGTTTGGGTGTCTACCTAGAGACCTGGGGGCGGAATTGCTAGGCCATATGATAACTCTATGCTTAACTTTTGAAGGAACTGTTTTTCACAGTTACCGAACCATTTTATATTCTCACCAGTGTTAACAAAAATTCAACCAAGTAAAAGTACAGCTCTAATTGGTTTTATTGAGTGACTCATAAATCAGGCGGCATCCCGTCTAGTAAATAGGAAGGTTCTTTGAGGAGCTGTACAAAATGGAAGGCTTTTTAGGCAGAAATGGGGCCCGACAAGAAAGCTGAAAGACGGCATTATTGCAGCCAAGGTCACCTTCCCTTAGGGGACAGCGAGGGGTCTTATCAGGCCGATCGCCTCTCCAGGGCTGACCAGGAAATTCCAGACTGATTGGTTTAAAATTCCACTCCTATGGGAGGCCGAAACTGAAGCTAGGTTAGGTCCGCCTTCACTATTTTCCTTTTGTTGTCTTATTCAAGAATCCGTGGCTAAATCGAAGATTACCCCTGCGCTTTGCTCTGAGAGTTTAATGGTCGGGCTCTTCTGTTTCGGTCGCCGATCCACTTTGCGTTAGACTTCGTGTGCAGCGAGGTGTGGGAGTTCCACCTCGTCCTCTCACACGCGCGCGGCTCCCCGTTGACCCTGCTCCCCGTTGACCCTGCACCGTTTCTTGCAGAGACGGTTTTTCCCCGTTGAGTGTTCCAGGCAACCCTGGCAAAATCAGCTGGCCGTCGACGCAGGGGGTTAGTTTTTGACTCCCAGTCCTATCCCGTTGGTCTCTGCGTCTGTCCTTTCACTTTGTTCTGTCCGAAGTTTAACTCTGTGCTTGCTGACGTCAGCCTGCCCTCAAGTTAGAAGCCATCAGACACAGGAACTCTGGTTGTGTCGTGGGCTTCGGCCAGCATCCAGTCCTCTCCAGAGTCTGCCCGCTTCGCTTCAGTCCCTGGGGCCTTCGGCAGTTGCTCTCTCTGTATTCTGTGCAGGGCCTGGAGTTGTGAGCTATGGGGCGGTTACACTGGCAGGGCTTTAGTCAGCCATGCCCGTCGCAGGAGTGGCTACCTGCCCAGGTACTTTCTCTGCAGAAAAGTTCTCGCTGGGCCCCTGTTCCTTCCCACGGGGACAGGGGCGAGGGGAGCTGCGTTCCTTACTCCTCCCCACTCCTGCGCCATTCCCGGCACCGAGTGCCCTAGAGGTTGGCTCCAGAGAGAAGCGCCCTGTGTGTGTGTGAGATGCATGTGGAACCTCCCCCTTCCCCGTCCACTTCTCACACTGGGAGTACGGAAGGCGTTCCGTAGTTCCTCCTTGAAAAATTAAGTGGCGGTGACTCCAGCGAGGAAGGGGAGTGACGCCGTCGTGATGCCTTCTGGCTCCGCAGCCCTCTGGGGCTGGCCAACCACTGTCCCAGGAGGATCTTGTTTTGGCAAATTATAAATGAATCAACAGACACGCTGAGCTCTTCTTCCCACAGGGAGAGACAAGTTGGCATGAACGGCCTTTCCTGCCCGGAGCCAGAAACAAGACCTTAACTGTGGCTGCACCGAGGTGTGGTGGGGGGGGTGTCTAATTAGGAGGGACATTCCTAAGTATCAGAACTGTGTCATTTGCAGGCTAATGAATGGGTCTTGCTTAGCAAATTACCATTTTGCGTATTTGCAGGTAAGGAAACCTGCTTATTGGACCAAGGTCCCTCCAGTTTGCCCCGGACTAAACGAACCCCCTCTCCGTCCTTGGACGGACTTCCCTTGCTGACCCACCACATGCCACAGGCCTCCCCGGCTCCTTGGCACGCCGGGCTCCGTCTGGTGGCTCACTCATCAGAGAGCGGCCTGTCTGGGTTTTGACTTGTTCCTCTTTGTTCTGTTTTGTCTTAGGCATTTCGATCTGGATGTTTTCTCAAAACAGGGTTGTTGGTTTGTTTTCTGTTTCACCACGTTCTTCTTTGACACAGTCCTGGCCACAGGCAGCAGGGGCCGGGGGAGGGGGCAGACAAAATAACTTCCAGAGATCTTCGCAGGGTCCTTCTCGTTGCTGTCCTTTCCTCCTGGAAGAACATCAAGAATCCTTTCGTTAATGGGCCCAAAGTGCTTCGAAAACACAACCTGTTAAGTGGCATCGGGGACGGGCTCACTAATTATTTATGATTTCAGAGCGAGTTAATTCACCAGGAGAGGGAGTCATGTTGGCAGGGGTGGTAAATCATTCAGAGGAACACGTAAATAGCAGGGACTCCCCCCATGAGCTCCATGTCCCCTGGAGACTCAGCCGAATAAGCTGGATGGGGATGGACAGGGGGGTTCTCTGCAGCCAGGTGGATGCGGTCTCTGGTAAGCACCACCCGGGACCTTTTTCCTCACATGCCTGGAGTTTGAAGTCAGAGCCCCCCTCATCCTCCCGCGGGTCTCAGTTCATCCAGTTGCCTTAGAGCAAGACTGCATTCAAACCATCGTGGAAAGAGAAGGGTTGGCTTTTGCCCTGCACACTCTCCATCCAGAGAGGCAGGGAGGCCAGAGGCTTCCCTGAGGAAAGCCCTCCAGCATTCCCCAGGTCTGGAATCAGAAAGGCAGTGCGGGTCCTTCCTGCTGCTCCTGAAAGTCACACCCCCACCCAGCCACCCCCTCCCTTCTGCAGCCCTCCACCTCCTCCATTTGGTGCAAGGCCGAGACCTGCCCTCTCGCCCACCTGCCCACCAGTGTGCGCAGCGGCACCGACCTTCCTCCTCCATTTAGTAACCGTTGACCACCTCCGTGTGCCGGGGTGGGCCTTTGAATCCTCGCATCCCGGCATGTTCCCTTTCTCTCCACTCCACCTCTGCCCACCTCGTGCACCCCCTCATTCTCAGCTGTCCCCACTTGAGAAGGGGCTCCTGTGACCTGAAATCTGACTCCTCCCCCGGGAGTCCCATCTGAGACCTAGAAGGAAACTATATGCCCGCCATTCTGCCTAGCACCCCCAGCCCCTCTCTCTCCGGCACCTTGGTAAGGACCGAGCTGAGAAGAAAGTGGCTGCATATCGTTGCGATGCTCATGTCTTTCTGCAAGCAGCTGTTGTACCCCAAGGCCATCCAAAGCGAGTTCGTTTTTTGTCTTCCTTTTGGACCATCTTGGAACTTTAATTTTTCCCTGCCCCCTACACCCAGAACTAAGACTCCATTACTCCAGAAAAAGGATCTGCCGCCACATGGTAATTCAGCCCGGAGAACAAAACAAAGCAAAGCAGAGGCAGACAAATACATGCTCAGGGCTGAAATTACAGGCCATGGCACTCAAGGCAATTGGTCCTCAGGGGCATCAGACAAGTCACTGTACTCCTGGGGCCTCAAATTCTTGTCTACTACCGAGAGTGTTAAAATCCGTGGATTTAAGCTTTTCTCCCTGCAGTGTCTGCCTAAGACTCTCAATAGAATCTGCACTGTTGAGTGGACGGTTTTAGAGCTTACCTAGTTCACGCTCGTGGCATACCCGGCACTGTTCTAGTTGCTGGCGCAGTGAAAACAAGAATGGGAACAGGGGCGATAGAGGTGGCTCCGCTTATGGAGCAGAGCACCCATTCCAAACCGGGCAGGTGAGGGAGGAGCAGCCCCGTGAACTGTTCTTCCAAGATGCCTACAACATGCATTGTGGTCCCTAGCCCCAACTCTAGCCGAGACCCACAGTCTAGTCTGGGGGAGACGAGATATATCCAGAAAAGCCAATAGGACAAATCAATGCTGAGAGGCTGCACCACACAGTCCTGCCTGGGATCAGGGAAGGCTTCCTGGAGGAGGAATACCTGTGCTGAGTTGTGAAGCAGGATAGGAACCAGGCCGGCAGAGGAAAGTGGGAGGACGTGCCAGAGGCTGGCAACGCCATGCTGTGCTTGGGAGAGAAAAAAGTTGAGTGTAAAGTAGGGGGCAGAGGAGAGGGACAGGAGCGTGAGGGGGGCGTGGCTGCCGTGGAGACCGGTCCACGGGAGCCTGGACTTCACCTCTGTGTCTGTGTGCCGAGGGGGTGGGGGCTAGGGTTTTTTTTCCTTTGGTTTTTAATAGCGTGGTCTCTCTACTGCAGCAATTTTCAACCTTTGTCATCTCACAGCACATAGAAAGTCATTACTAAAATTCCATGGAGCACCAAAAATTACTTTTCCTATCTGACAAAAAAAATAGGTATAATTTTGATTCATTCACACCAGATGGCTAGTGTTGTGTTGACTGTTGTCATTTTTTAATTTGACAGTCTAAGGGAAAAGAGGTCAGTGCCCCTGACTAAATAGTCAAGTATTGTATGTTTTAAAAATTCTAGAGGCACGCCGGTTGAAAATCACTGCTCTACCGCACCAGGGAGAATAAATTTAGTTAAGAAAGTACAGGTCCCTTTACTTCTCGGAGCTCCCTCACTTGCAGAAAGTCGCTGGAACTTAAGTCATTTGCTTCCTTGTAGAATCCAAGAAACCCCCTTTCTGCCCCCCGCCCTTCTTCTTATTTGCAGGGGGCTTGGCTGATGGATCCCAGCCCTGTCCTGCTGTGGGCCCAAAATAGAAGGGAAGGTGGAGCAGCTGGCAGGGGAGTGAGGCCCAGGATGCCATTGGATGGGGGTTGGCCGGCTAACAAAGGGGTCCAGGACAGCGTGATGGATGGATGAGCACAGGCCAGCGGGGGAGGGGCTGGCGGCTGGGGGTGGGGCCGCTCCATGGCTCCGATTTCAAAAACCTGCCCCCCAAATGCCTGCAAACAGCTGACAGCCATGGCAAGGGGATGAAATGGGATTAGAACATCCTCTCCAAAGAGAGCACGGACTGCAGAGCGTGACAATATGGTCCCTGTCCTGCTGGCTTCGTGGCTAATTCTGCCAACCTCGAACCATCTCTCTCCAGGGACCTGGGGCCAGGGGGAGGGGCGGGGGTGAGCAGGCAACTCATTGGTGTCTCCAGGGAGACCAGGCTTGGAGCCAGAGAGGGCGGTGGGCTGGGAGGATGGGTTCCTCCAAAGGTCAGCTTGTCCATCTCTGCCCAGCCGCAGGATTAGAGAGATCCTTTCCAGAGAAAACTAGTCTTGCTGTCTTTAACCCAGCCCTCACTTAATTCTGCAGAAGAACAGCCCCTGAGCAACTGAAATCTCTCTAGACGCCATGAAGCCACACTCAGGACTGAAAGGGGCTGGAGGGGGCATAGAGGCAGAGCCGGGAGCCAGAATGATTCAGTCAGCCTGGGCTTGCATCCCTGCTCCCCAGCATGGCCTTGAGCAGCTCAGTGCTTTCATCTATAAAATGGGATCGTATTCCCTACTCTGTGGGGCTAGTGGATGGTCAGAGAACACATAGCGCAGAACCAGTACTCCATCACCGTCCGGTGTGCTGCTGCTATCATCATCACCATCATCATCATCAGCTGTCCAGTCCTCTGGGCCCCTCCTTTTGCCGACACCCCTATAGCACGGCTCCAGGAGTCAGACTGGGATGAGGGGCCTAACCTGGGGAAGCAGAACCTCAGACTGCCACCCTGGCCTTGTCATCTGCATCCCCACCCAGCAGGGCCACAGGGTCCCTGTGAGGGATGGAGGGGCTCCGCCTAGGCCAGCTCGCAGCCGCCGTGCCGTTGCTTCGTAGCTTATTGTACTGTGGTGTTTATCTTCTGCTGCTTGAAGAGGCTGCAGCAGGGGTGAAAGGAATTGATGTTTATTTTGATAACGAGTTCTCAATGCGTTTGCAAACTAATAAAATCAACTCATTAGGCTGCATATTTAATTCACAACTGTACTGTGGGGAGACTTCCCTGGTGGCTGTTGGGTAATACTGGCTCCCTCCTGAGATGGGGATAGTGTCTTCGGTATTTAAACTCTCTGTGACCTGCAGCACGTGTTTGGGGTCCTCCTCTTCCCCACTCAGGCCCCAGTTCTGCCCCAGGGACTCTAGGGCATCTTCCCCTGCATGAGCTTCAGGGAGCTTGAGAAGGGGAGAGGCTGGACGGGACTACCCCCTGTAGAGCTGGCAGGGATGTGGACCCTAACGTAAGAGGAGGGGACTGAGAGGGGTGGGTCCCACAGAGCTGATGTGGGGACAGAGGATCCCTTTCCTGAACTTGACAACATGCGGACCCTGGCTGGGTTCCTCTCTGTACTGCACCCCCAGGGGAGGCAGCGTGAAGTCCTAGGAGAGAAGGACCGTTGGTTTCCAGATGGGGAATCTGAGGCTCAGAGAGCTTGGGTAATTCGCACAGACTCTCAATACTGGTCAGTACACAGCGCAGCCGGACCTCAGACTCGGGCCTCAGGAGCTCTGTGCTTGTTTCGCTGACCACATGAGCAGTGGCTCTGGGTGGACAGGCATCGGGTCTCTCGAAGGAACCTGTTCCAGAGGCTTTGGCACCCAGCAGCGAGGTGCATGGGGGCCACGCTCAGCCCTTCCGTGCTGTAGTCCGGCTGCCTGGAGCTCTGTCCAGGCGGCTGGGAGGAACGCTCATGCTGGGCTGTGCCAGAGGGAGGGTGCTGGCTTCGTCGTGGGCCTCCTGTGTCGGGTGCCCGGGTGGGCCAGGCTCTTCCCAGAGGGAGGTTTGGGGAAAGCCAAGGTCATGGCCTGGCCTCCTGTCACAGCCTTAACTCCAGGAAAGGGAGGAACACAGCCCAGAAGCCTGAACCCAGGTGAAGGGTCTTTGCCTCTTAGTGATACCAGGCAAGGGAGAGGGAGAAAGAACCCAAATCGCCCTCTTTGGCCACTGAGATCCAGGGGAGGGGGCTGGGGAGACCCACAGGGTGGTCTCCATCCCACCACCTAGCTCGGAGCAGTGACCTGGGCCGCTCTGAGCCCCTGGGGAACTCATGCATAATCACAGCAGGACCACGACGTTTGTCAGGGCACGATTTCATGGATTTCCAGTAAAATGTAATTTCCTTCTATGCAGAAGAGATAGAATTGAGACCTGCGGCTAATTTCACATCCTTTGGAGAGTTTTACCACGTTTCTGACAGATCTTCATGTTTATCCTGAGGAGGTGGGGGCATGTCTCCCCTCCATGCTGTGCTGATCTCCACACCCCACCTCCCTCCATCTCTCTCTCTCTCTCTCACACACACACACATGCACCACACGCACACACACGCACACACACCTGCTCACACACCCTCCCCGTCCTTCCTGGGCATGCATAACGCACACAGACACACTATTTATACATCTGCCATCGCACGCAAACACACCGCACATACATGCAGAAGTGGCACATGTACACATGTCAGTGCACAGACAGACACGCATGTAGCCATCCCTGCCTCCCCCAAGCCATCGGCTCTCCTGGCTGTCAGCGTCCTAATTGCACCAAAGCAGCCCTGTGAGTCACAGACCCGGAGAGTGACCCAGATACTGGTGGTCACTGTCCTTGGGATTTGCAGCCGTTTTGGACATGTGCGATGGAGCAAAATTTGGGTTGATAGCAGAACAGCTAATTGGTTTTATTTCTCTGTCTGCGGGCTCTATGGTGGGACAAGCAACCTCTGGGCTTGGAGTGGGGGACAGGGTGCGTTTCGGGATGTCCCAAGCTCTCCCCAGAAAACACGCATGTGCCTGAACATCTCATATTTAGAGTATAATTTCAGGGCGTGTTTAACCCCTTGTCTGGGGACCCCTGGGGGTGCAGTGGCTCCAAAGCACCTTAAGCTTTTAGTGCCTCCAGAGACCAGTGTGGTCCCTGGGGATGTGGGAGCGGGAGCTGGTGTCTTCCCCACCCCACCCCACCCCACCCCTCGTCTTTGCAGGGCGGATGGGAGTGCACCAGGATGGGCAGGCACCCCTTTCTCCTTGTGCCTCTAACAGTTGCTTCCAGGGCAGCTGCCTGGCTGGGCTCTGTGCAGCTTGTCACTCCAGCCCCAGCTCTTCTCCTGCTCCAGGCCTTCTGCACTGTTTTCTGCTTCTGACAGCTGCCTGTTGATTGCCAGAACAGGGCACATGCCCAGCCAGCAGGGCTCTGTCTCCCATGCCCTCGGGGGCTCTCAGTGCCTAGGAGGGTCTCCCGCTGCCTCCCTCTGGAGAGCCCCTGGCAACCGGTTATAACATGCATGGAGATGAGAGAACCCGGGCACCTGCCTCTAAGGCCATTTCCATGAGTGGAAAAACATGATTTCTCTCAGCTTAAAAAAACAAATCTCCTGAGCTTATTCCCCCCAGGGCTCAGGCCTTGGCCCTCTCCTCTTCCCTGTGTGTCCCCACCCCCTCGGGGATCTATTCATCCAGCCCCCATGCCCGAGATGCCCAAGAGAACCCCTGCAGCCCAGACCTGTCCCTCAGGCTCTGCACTCCTCTATCCAACTCCGTACCCACTTGCAGAACCAACAGTCACCTCAATTCTGATCCGTCCCAGGCCTCATGGAGGGCAGTACCAAGATGCAGTTGTCTACAGACAAAACCTCCTGGCCATGCTTGATGCCACCCTTTTTCCTACACCCACATCTAATCCAATAGAACAAGCTGATTCATTGATTGTATTTTACTAATATGTGCAGAATCCAGCTGCTTCTCACCGCCTTCTCTGCTGCTACACTGGTCCCAGCCGCCATCATCTTTGCCCTGGGCTGCTAGAGTGACCTCCCGACCATAGACAGTAGCCTCAGGGACCCTTTCAAGTAGAAGTGACCTGTCTTCCCTTCTGTGTGGGCTGTGCCTAGTGCATTTGCTTCCGAGGAGTAGAGTATGGAGAGTGGAATTTAAAAAGTAACTATCGTGGAGGAGCCTGGCCAACCCTCCCTCAGTCAGGTGATCAAGGTCAACATCATCAGTGACGTCATGTAACAAGGATGGGCCCCGTGATGTGGTGTGACGCGATGAGAAGGGCCATTCACGTCTGTGTTCCTCTTTCCTGAAACCCGTGAGCACAGCCTAACCACGAGAACAACAGACAGACACACAAGCATTGAGGGAGAATCTACAAACCCCCAGCAGCACACCTCCTAAATGTCAAGGCCGGCAGAAGTGAGGAAGGCGTCCAGCTGTCACAGCCCGGAGGGACCTAAGGAGACATGGATCCTGGGACGGAAAAGGGTCATTGGGGGAAACTCCTGACATCTGTGTACACTGTGGACTATAGTGAATAGCAGTGTCCCAGGTCGGTTCCTTGGCTGTGACAAAGGTGCCCTCAGGATGTGAGACATTAACAATAGGAGGAGCTGGGTATGGGCTAGATGGGAACTCTTTGTTCTCTCTTAGCAACTTTGCTGTAACCTAAACTGTTCTACAGTAAAATATTATGTTTATAAACACATATACACAGAAGTCAGAGCCTCTGTCCTGTGCTCAGAAGCCAGTGGTATAACCGCCCCTCCCCCCGGGGTAAAGCCATGGTCCTTATTCTGACTGTGTCTTCTCTGAGCCCCTTTGCCTCTGTCCCTCAGCTTCATGCAGGTGGTCTCTGTGCTGCTCCCCACCCACCACACGTTCCCCTTTGGGCCAGCCGCCCCCAATGCTCCTCGCCCAGGGCGCTATTTGGTTCTACCTTCTGCCCTGGCGTCACCTTCTTAGTGGGGTCTAGCCTGACTAACCTACGCCCAACACCTGCCATCCACACCCCAGGCCCCCGCACCGTTTGATGTCTTCCTTTCTCCACATCACGTCTCACCTTCCAACATATTAGGTCTCTGACCTATTTATTATGTTTAGAGTTCACTGTTGTGCCCTCAGCAGACTGTCAGCGCCCCAAGGGCAGGGATCTTTTCTCAGTGTTCACGGTCCATCCAACTGCCCAGAACAGTGCCTGGTACATGACAGGCAGTGGACAGGTATATACCGTATTTTTTGGTCTATAAGACACACCGGACCATAAGATGCACCTAAGTTTTAGAGGAGGAAAATAGGAAAAAAAATTTTGAAGCAAAAAGTGTGGTAAAATATTTAATAACATAAAGAACGTAATATTTCACCAATGTAAACAGCCAGATAAGCTACATTCGGACTATAAGACACACCCCCATTTTCCTCCCAAATTTGGGGGGGAAAGTGCATCTTATAGTCCGGAAAATATGGTATCTGTCGAATGAGTGCATGAATGAATGAATGAATGAAGGCCTGCTTTTAGGCCAGGTAATTAATAGTTAAGATAGTTAACAATCGGACCAGCCCACCAGAGTGGGCACCTGTAATATTGTGATTTATAATAAGAAAAATGTATTTGGTGATAGTCCTGGTTCCTGCACAGAGCTCCTAAAACTCTTAGAATTTTCTAAGTGAGACGAATGATTAAGGTGCTTTTGTTATGTTGATGAGTGACTTTTGGATCCTGCAGCCGAGGGCTGGAGGTTGAATCAGTTACCAGTGGCCAATCCCTTAACCCAGGGGTGTCCGACCTTTTGGCGTCTCTGTACCACACTGGAAGAAGAAGAGTTGTCTTGGGCCACACATGAAATGCATTGCAACATGTAATCACAGAGAAAAATCTCCTAATGTTTTAAGTAAGTTTATGACTTTGTGTTGGGCTGCACTCACAGCCATCCTGGGCTGCATGCGGCCCACGGGCCGTAGGTTAGACACCCCTGCAAAGTTTAATCAGTGATATCTGTGTAATGAAGTCTCCGTAAAACCCAGAAGGACTTGACTGAGAGCTCCCAGGTTGGCGAACACCTGGGGATCTGGGGCAAGTGGAGCACGGGGAGAAGGTGGGGGAGCTCTCTACCTTTCCCCACGTCTGGCCCTATCCGTCTCCTATCTGGCTATCCCTGACTGACATCCTCTTATAGTGCATGGGTAATCTAGGGAGTAAAACGTTTTATGATTTCTATGGGCCGCTCTAGCAAATTAATCAACCCCGAGGAGGGGGTTGTTGGAAGCTCCAATCTATAGCTGGTAGGTCAGAAGCACTTGACTTGAGATTGACATCTGAAGTTGGGGAGGGCAGTCTTGTAGGACTGAGCCTTAACCTGTGGGATCTGATGCTATCACCGGGTAGAGAGTGTCAGAACTGAGTTGAATTGTAGGAAACCAATTGGTGTCTGAGAATTGCTGGGTGTGGGGAAATACCCCACGTGCTGGAATAGGGCATCAGACTCGTTAGCGCCTCACCTGTGCCCACCTGTGCTCAGTCGCGTGGGCCTGCCTTCCACCTGGGACTTGCTCGTGTTAAGACCGTCCTGGAGGTAAAGACAGCTCTTCTCTTCCCTTTGAAGATCTGGAGGGTTCTACAGAGCACTCTCGATCAGTCATCCTCACCTCTTATTTGGCACTTGAATCACCAATTGCCTCTCAGGGACATATCTTATCTCCTGGAGGCTAAGGGACAAGATGCTACTCACGGAAAGGTACTTGAATGGACAAGGGAGGGAGGGCCTCACTGTCTCGCCCCGTGCTCTGGCTCACAGCCTTGAATACTGGAGACCCTCAGAAACGTTGGCCCTGGGCCATTCTGGTGCTTTTCATCCTGGCTGCAGGAAAGCCGTCCTCACACTCGGTCTTTGACCAGTTACTCCTCTGCTAGGCCTGGCCTTGGGAACCTTCCCCTGAGCACGGCCTGCACCAGCTCCTTCTTGGGCCCTCAGTCTGGGCCCTTTCAGACTAGAGAGTACCAGTTTCTATACTAATATAATCTATTTCCAGTTTCTTGGATCTTCCCTTCTTCTCCCCATTCTCCAGACGGAAAACCTGGATTCCCCATGGAGGGAGTAGATAGTGGCTTTCCAAAAGCAAATGGGCTCTGGAGTGAGCCTCACCGGGTTAGGGACCTACGTTGTCCAACTAAGAACCACATCGTGTTGGCCAATTGACAGTACCTTGTTGAGCCCGCTCTGCAAAACGGAAATAGCCACCCCTGCCCTCCCAGTTGTTGTGAGGGTTAGATACGATGTGTGCGAAATAGCGGGGACATGGCAGGCACCAGATAGGTGGGAGTTCTTAGATCCGCCATCCCACCGAGAGCCCCTCCCAGCTGTCTGCTCCCCAGCCCCTCACGTGCCCACCTCCGAAGAGGGGCTGCGGGGGCACCCCTCCCCAGCACGCCCCACCTCCCCCAGGGGCTGCTTCTTGGACTCCTGCTGCTGCCTCTGAGAGCCACAGCCTTTCAGCACGAGTTTGTCCGTCCGTGGTAGTCGAGGCGTGAAGCAAAGTAATAATAAGAAATGAGCGTGGTTTGCCCTCCCCAAGCACCCCACCAATAAATAGGATGTATGCAAAGGAAAACCAACACAGTCCCATCTCTGCTAATTAGATCTCATCAGCACTTCAACAAGGCCACTTCATTTCATTTGTTTGGTGTGAGTGGATTGTTTTTTCTTACTTTACTTAAAACATGGGAGGAAAAAAGCATACTCCACAGTTTTCTGCGGCCTCTCTGGGTTGGCAGGAAAGTGGGGTGTCAGCTTTCACCGACTGGGTGAATCCCGGGAGGCTGAGTCTGTAAGTAGAGGGAAGAGTCTGAAGGTAGGTCTGTAAGTCAATCAACCAGCATTTTGAGACCCTGTCATGTGCCAAGCATGCCGTGAAGGTCTGGTGATACCCACGTGAATGTGACCTGTCAGCACATGCTCGGCGTTGCTGACAACCTACACCACCGAGTAGAACTGGGCTCTGGCGCGTGCGGTAGGTGTGCAGCTGTGCAGGGCCCGCCAGAGCTGAGAGGAATGACCGGAGATGCATCCAGGACGAGGTAGCAAGGAGGCCCTCCAGGGGGAGGTGACGCTGGGCTGACTCGGGAAAGGAGAGTAGGGAATCTGGGACAGGAGTTATGAGTCACTCTTCCTACCTTTGCCACCCCGTCCACCCCTTAGCTGGTGGCCCCACCTGCCTCCCCAAAGAGAAGAGAGCCCTCTCGATTCCAGGCTTCCAGCAAACCTCCTTCCATTCCCTCTATTTTCTCTTCCACTCCCATTTCCTGTGGTCAAGGCCAAGCCTGGACCCTGCCCTGCTCCCCCACTCCGATGCCCCCTCCCTCCTGTACTTTTATCCTCCCCTCTCTCTGTCTCAGCTGAGTCCTTCCCACCAGTTCACACCTACTAAGTCTCTTGCATCTTTGCAATTTCTTTTGACTGCTCCAGCCTCTCCTCTATGTCATCCCTTCATGCCAAACCTTCTCCAAGGGGCCGTCTCCATTCGCTTCCCTTGCCCTCTTGCCCAGAGTTGGCCCAGCCCTCTTCTTTCTTGGCTCCCAGAATACCACAGTCTCCTGCGGGTCCTCCTGCCTTCTCAGCTCTCCTTCCCAAGCCTGTTCAAGGGCCTCCTCTTCCCACAGCCATCCACTAAATGTGGGGGCTTGCCCATGTTCCACACCCCCACCCCCATGGCTCAGATGCCATCCCTCTGCCTTGGCATGCTCACCACAGCTTCTGCCAAAACATCTGAGCCCCAGACCACCTGGGCACCTCCATTTCTCCATCTTCTGGCCCTTCCCTCAGCACCACCTCCAAACTGAGATTTCTACACCCCCAAGACGTCTACACCATGTGCCTGCTGTCCCAGAAAGAGACCCGCTTGTCACCCAGTGGCGTGGGGGTTATCTTTACTTGCTCCCCTCCCCTCCCCCCACCTTTCGGTAGCTTATCAAGTCCTTGCCCGTTCTCCTGGACTTTTGCAACAGTGGCCTAGCTGTCCCCAAAAGGGCCAGGAAAAAGGGGTGTTGGTGGGAATCTGAAAGCGAGTGCCCATTCCTTCAGGCTCGCCGCCCACTGGCTCTCGGGATGCTGTGGCTGTGGTTGTGATGCTGTGTGTTGGGACGGGGGCTCCCCCGGGCAAGCTGGGGTGTCCCAACCACCAGCCCTTTCCCGAGCCTGCAGTGCTTTGTCCTCCTGGGGGGACGAAGTGAAGGATGTGGCGAAGGCAGAGGGGGTCTGGCTCCGACGGGGCGTTGGTCTCTGAGTTGACTTTTCCACCTCCCGGAAGGCGGGCCGTCCGCCACACAGGCAGGCTCCCCGGACGGACTGAATGAGGCTCTGTTCCTGAGCCTTGGCCGAGGGCTGCTGGGAGCGCCTGTGTGTGAGCCCGCTGTTTCCACGGACCCCCACCTGGAAACCACACCCAGCCTCGCCCTGGAAATAAACATGCACTGGCCAGGGAGGCTGACGTGTCGGCACTGGTGGCCAGGACCTGGCTGGGGCGGGCGCCCCCCAGCGTGGCAGTGTCCACGAGACCTGCTGCCCGTTTGGCCCTGGGTTCTGAGACAGCCATTGTTCCCCTGCCAGCTGACGGCATTGGTAGTTTCTAGGCCCCCCTTCTTGCCCCCCATCCTCTTCTCTTTGGTACCTCCTTCCCAAGGCCCCTGTTGAAAGGAAACTCACTGTGACCATTGCCTTTTGTTCCCCCAAGAAGTGGCCCAGGTCGGGGACTTCATCAGAGGACCCTCGGTGTGCCCAGAACATTTTTGGGAGACAGAGAGCCTGGGCTGGAATCCCGGCTGTGCCACTCACAAGCTGTGGGACCTCTGGCAACTTTCTTAACCTCTCTGAACCTCGGTTCCTCTTCTTTAAAGTGGGGCTAATAAAACTTTTCTTACAGGGTAGCTTTAAGGAGCAGGGATAATAAGATAATGTTTAAAAAGTAAGGTCCCAACATGGAACCATAAAACACAAGTGGGTGCTGTCCTGTTTAGAGATTCAGGGCTGGCAGGGGATGGAGGGGGGAGAGTGACGGGGCCAAGCCCCCGGCACTCTGGGAAGGTCGTCCTGCCTGGTGTGGCGTCAGGAGCACCCCACCGTGTTGGTCATCTTGGGACCCAGTGGTGGCTGCATTTCAGAGGGGAAAGGAGTTACTCTGCCATCTCAGCAGTGTGGTAGGAACTCAGAGAGTCCAAAACCTTCCCCACGGGGGAAGGAGTTCTCTCCAGCACAGGTTAGCCCTGCCTCGTCCTGGACATTCCCTCAGACAGGAAGCTTCTCCTTTGCCAGGCAGGCCCCTGGGTGCCTGGGCAGCCATGGTCTCCCTCCTCTGTGATACACATCCCCAGCTCCGTCCGCCCTGCCCCCTCTGCCAGTGGGGAGGCATCTGAGGGCAGGCCCTGCGCTCCATTTATCTCTGCACTCCCTGGGGCCAGCCCACTGTGGACTCCATGGCCGTGACTTTCCCTCCAGGAACACGTGACAATGTCTGCCCTCCTGCAAAAGTTACCCACCCACAAGGGGTCTTGTGGCTGCCACAATTATCCATAAACTAGGAGGTTGAAAACACAGAGTGGGAGACCAGGAGTCCCAAGGCCAGCTGTGGGCAGGGTCGTTCCTTCTGGAGGCCCGTGGCATCCCTGAGGGAGAATCCGCTCCGTCCCTGGGTCCCAGCGCAGGGTGGCTGCCTACAGTCCACGTCATTCCTTCGCCTATAGACGCCTCGCTGCAGTCTCTGCCTCTGTGGTCACATGGCCTCCTTCCCTGTATCTCTGTCTCTCATCACCTTCTCTCCATGCTTGTCTCTGTGTCCAAATCTCCCTCTTCTTGGGGCACCGTCATTGGATGAAGGCCCAACCAATCCAGTATGACCTCATCGTAGTTGGATTACAAATGCAACCGCTTTACTTCCAAAGAAGGTCACATTCTGAGGTTCTGGGTGAACAAGAAGTTGGGGATTCACTGTTTAATCCAGCACACCACCTCAAGGGGTGGTTGTGGTTATACTCAGCTCATTCATGAAGTCCTGCAGGCCTCTCTCTGGTGGGTTACCGTGCACGGGGGGCCTGCCCCCCAGACCCTGGCTCCCGTTCCCCACTGGACCACCCTGCTAGGGCAGAGATTGGAATGCACAGGAGTGAGCAGCCCAGGATTAGTGGGACTGAGCTACTCCAAGGACAGGCGAAGGAGACCCAGATGGGGAGTGGAGGTGGGACTGGCGGGCACTAGAGGGAGGGGCCCTGTTTGTTTCCACGACAATAAATGGCTCTGATGGTCTGTGGTTTCCACAGGGACTCGATGCCAGATCGAGTTGTCTGCATTGATTGGATGGCCACAAAGCCTTGTCACAGAGCAAGAGAGGAGCTGGCAGGAGCTGCCTGATGGCCTGTCCCCAGAATGTCTCCAGCCATCCTCGGAGTCATTTGGGGAGTTAGGGAGTGAGTGACCAAAGTGAGTGGGGCTCTGCCCTGGAGAGGCCCAGGCCCCTGGCCTTCTGCCTCCCCCGCCTCCCTCCCCAGGGGCAGGCAGCAGCCCAGAGGCCCATGGGGTGGGTGGCCCATTCATAATGAACAAATTCCTGTCCTTGTTAACAGCAAAAACAGGGCTTTGGGGGATCAAGCGAGATGGGGTTTGGGAAGCAGCCACTAATGTAATGAAGAGGATGAGTTCCAGATGTGGCCCCTGGGCTCCTGGGGCAAACCCAGAGCTCCTGCACAGGGTCAAGGGTGAGGTGGAGCATGGACGGCACGGGGGTGGTCAGGCTGCCCAAGGCTCAGGCCCCATGGGGCCAGGGTCCCTCCTTTCTCCAGCATGAGGACCCCCTTCCAAAGAAGCTCAGTGGATCTCCCCATGCTGGTGGTGGTTCATTTAGCAACTGCTGTTTGAGGGGACACGTGGCCAAGGGCTGCTATAAATTCAGGATCGCTTTTAAATGGATTTTTATCTTATTAATCACAACAGCAGCCACACACTTTTGACAAATGGCTATAGGTGTGTGAGGTGTATTGATTCTGGCAGCAGACAGGGTTTGGCGCACGCGTGCACTGGAGGGCCCCGCCCCCGCAACGGCCCGGGGCCCTGGGCCCCCCTGTTGGGAAACACTGGCTCAGCTCTGGGGATCCTGGGAACAGGCTGGGTTCCCGGGGTTGAGGAAGGGCCTCTGATTTCGTCCTGAGTCCCAGGAAGGAGAGTGGGGCTCGGGGCAGGGGAACGTACTTTGCGCTGTACTTGAAGTGACAGACAAAAGAGAGTGGATTAATTTCTCACTCCTTCCCTCCCTCTCTCCCTGCCTCCTGCACACAAGCATTAAGCCCTGCTGGGGACTCAGCACCGGGACAGGCCTACTGTGCCAGACTCCGCAATGAAAAAGGCCCAGCCTAAGCCTTCCAGAAGCTTCTAAACTTCCACTGGAAAAACAAGGAAAGGGCGATTGATGCCTTCAAGGTGGACGCTGCATGTCCTACTTGTTCTTTAACCAGAAAAGTATTTCCCGCTGTCCTCCCTGTCAAGGATCTAAAATTTCACTTGAAGAAAGGATTCTACCACTTTAAAAACTATTTAAAAAGAGGTGGAAGCCACTGATGCTGAACTCACTTATCTTACTGCCTAAGTGGGGCCAGAAGGTCAGAGAGAGACTGTGACTGACCCGGGGTCACACAGCTCGGTGGGCGGCCACCCAGCCAGGAGCCAGGCCTGCTCACTGCCCCTGGCCGACCCTCCCTACCCTCTCACCTTCCCGGTGGGCAGAGTTTGGGGCTGTCCTGGGATGGGCCGTTGTCCCCAGGAGTACCATTTGAGTCCCTGGTGATGGCCAGGGCCAGCGATCCCTGCTATTCCCAAAGCGCCACACTGAACAGGCGACATCCTCTCTGCGAGGGTCATTTACCAGCAATTGCTGGTGTTAAGTGGGTCCAGTTCAGCAAGTGGTTTCTATAAAGAGCAGAGCGTCGTCCCCAGGGAGCGGGATCCGGGCGGGGGCCGCTGGCAGAGGGGGGGACAGTCGCTATCTGTGTTATGGATTTTATCGAGTCGTAACAAGGCTGAGGAACAAACAATTAAAACTGCCTGATGCCCGGGGCTGCCTCAGCCAGCTGGCTGTCAGGGAGGCCTTTGCCACCCGGGCTGCCCCGAAGGGCCCATCATAGCTGCCATTGGGCTCGGTCACGGGCTGGGCAACCTGACCCAGGGGGGCAGGGGTTCAGTTTGAAGACTCCCCTCCCCCAACCCCAGCACAGGTCTCTGAGCTCCAGCAGACCCTTTAACTCTGCATAGGCTTCGATGGCTCCCAAACGGTGATGGGTAGAAAATGGTCTGTGGGCTTGTGTGATCTGGTTTGGGAGGTGGTTGAGGGGGGCGGAGTCCGCCGACACCCTTCCCCTGGGGAGATGTGATGAGACAGTCCCTAGATTCAGGGCACCTGAGAGCAACTGTTCACTGGGCGCCCAGCTGCCTGGTGACCTCCGAGCAGCGGCCGAGCCCTCTGATCCTCGGTGTTCCACGTGTAAAACCGGAAGAGCGTTGAGCCCCAAGGAATAGCATAAAAACCCAAGGAGATAACCAGCACCAAGCACCAGGCAGACACTCCTATGAATACGTATCCATGAGGACTAGGTCAGGAGTTCTGAGAAGGCTACCATGGCCTGAGACTTGGAGCCAGGATGAAAGCCTTGGCCGGTGACATCTGTGAATTCTGTGCCTGCTCCATGCCAGGGACTGTGACAGCCAGGTACGCATGTAACCCCAGGAATTTTTATAAGCAAATTATTGCGGTCTCCTGTTCTATAACGCTGAGATCAGAGAAGTTAAATATTTTGCCCCGAGTTGGACAGTTAGTTATAAGTGGCTGGACTGAGATTTGATCAGGGTCTTCTGTGTCCTGAGTCCAGGAACTTACTGCTTCAGGTCTCATCCTCCAGCCTGGTCAGCTTTCTCTCCTAAGGCAGCAGTAGGAGGGGCCAGAGGCCCAGGCCAGGGGTTGCTGGCAGCCAGATCTAGGGGACAGTCTCTACCCTGCCATCCCCCTGGAGATGGGGGGGCAGCAAGTACTCAAAAGTCAGGACCTAAGTGTTCAAGGGAAAGGAAGCACAGCTGCACAGGGGTGTGCAGGCGAGCTGAGTCCAGTGCGCGGCGCCCGGGCCCTGGGCATGGCATGGCTATCCAGTGGGGTCAGGAGATGAGTTTGCAGGAAGGAAGTGGCCAGGGTCCTGCCCCTGCCTTCCTGGGCTGGAAGCAGAGGGAGGCGAGCACCAGCCTCTGGTGACAACGCTATCCCCTCTGGCTCCAAGCCCGCTGATCTCAGTCCTTGCTCAGACGCTGCTGGACTGTGATGAGGAGCTGTCACCAAGGACCTGTCATCAGAGGCCATGGAGGGAGGATGAGGGCTGAAGGGGTCCCCAGAGTGGTGTCAGGAAAGCCTGTGGGGGCCGGCAGCAGCCACCCTGTCCTGTGTCCTCTGCCCCGCCCCTCCTCACCTCCCCGTAGAGGTGAGGGGAGATCCCAGTCAGCTGTGCCCTGCTGCTGGGGCTGCTGGGAAGGGGGTTGTCTTGGGCTGAGGACACAGCCCTGCAGGAACCAGATCTGCCATCAGTCAGCACCTCCCCAGAGAGGCCAAGACCCTGGGGCAGGGAGGCCAGGGAGACGCAATGCACAAATGCGTACCCACATAAACACACACAGCGCCTGGGGGTGGGGGCTTTCATGTATGCACAGCCGACCTGACCTTATAGATAATGGCCTGAGGCCCACAGGGGCTGAGAAGAGGGACCTGCCCAGGGCCTCCATGCCACGCCGTGCACCCGCTCCGGGTCACCTGGCTCAGTAGAGTCAGAGTGGGGATGGGACCCGGGGGCGCTAATCAAGACGCCAGGCCACCTTCTCTCACGGAGGCCCCTGCCTGCACACCCACACCACGGGCCCCTGCCCCAGTACCCCCTGCACTCCAGATTGCCCAGTGGTTCTGCTCCAGTGCTGCCCAGGACCCTTGTCTTGCAGGCTTCTCACTGCCTCCAGCCAGGGCATCTGTGCCCTGTGGAGCATGGGGACAGGAAGGAGCCGGTGGGGAGACCTGCCTGGGACATGAGGCCAGCAGGGTCTAAGGTCAGGACCATCCTGCCTGTGCAGTGCCATGTCTCAGGGGCTTCCTGGTCGGCCTGCCTAGGTCGTGCCCACCACACCCTCAGGCTGCTTGGTGGCTGGTCCTGGGCAGCAGGGAGACAGACAGGATGGAGCCTGTCCACCCCCCTCCTTCCCCGCCCTCCTGGCTGCCTCCATTCATTCCTAGGAGGACGGGCCCTTGCCAGGCCCACACTGATGCTGCCCCCACCAGGCCCTTCTTTAAACTGCCTCTGGTCCCCCTTCAACAGCAGCTCCCTGCGCCCCAGCTTCCTGCCTGTCCCTGGGCTTGTGGTGAGCAGCTGGGGCCATCTGGGGCTGGCCCGGGTCCCAGGCGTCCTTCCCATTCTCCACACCTCGTTAGGAGACTGCCCGTGGGACTGGCCACTCTGCTGACCCTCCAGGGGCTGCTCTGGAGCTTTCCTTGTGGCAGGCAGCAGACGGCCCTGTCCCACAAAGAGCTGAGAGCCACCAGTGTGGCTGCTGATGGGAAACAGGGTCTCAGGGCAGGCAGGGGAGCCCTTCCTTCACGAGCCTGTTCCAGGATCCTGGGAGCTTTGCAGAGACTCCAATCCCATGCCTGGGGGTCCTCAGGGCCCTTCTCCCGTCAGGAGCTGAGGGTGCTGGAATCCTGCAGCAGACGGCCCCTGAGGCCCCACCCCCCACTCACACTACTCTCTCTCATGTGTGTTTTCACTCCTGTCTCTCACACACACTGTTCCCACACCACCTCTGGCACACAGTCCCCCCCACCCCGTTCACACAGCCCCTACTGTCACCCCAAGCCTCCTTCTCGAGTGTTTATCTCACACGCCTTCTTCCCTTCACGCAGAGGCAAGCGCAACCTCCCCCCTTTCCCGCACGACCTCTTCTCCCCACACGTCCTCACTCACACCCACACTCTCACGTGAATTCCTTTATTCCACAGACGCTAATCAGGCACCCCCCATATTCCGGGCACTGTTCTAGGAGCTGAGGATGCAGTTAACGGGGAAAAACAAACAGGCAAACATTTCTGTTCATCTGGCTTTTACTGGCACATTCTGGTTGGGGAGATAACCAACAGAATAAGTAAACCGTATTTATTTAGGTGCCGATACATGATGAGCACTGGGAGGATAAGCATAAAACAGGGAGGACAAGCGAGCCTTTTGGGGGCGTGTGTGTGTGTGTGTGTGTGTGTGTGTGTCTGTGCCTCGTGGTGTTTGATCTAGGACAGCCTGAGGACACGTGTGGCTCAGGCCCTCTGGCGCCCCAGCGGGGAAGGTGGTCGGGAGTCCGGGAAGCGGTCTCTGCAGGGTGTGACCTCGTCCTGGAGCCCACGCGCCTGCACGGCGCTGCCTCCGCCCTGCCCAGCATTCCACCACAGGTTGGCAAGGGCGGCCGGTCCACGGTCGGCCCCAGGAGAGGGGAAATTGGCCATGACTAGGTCTGGAGAGACGGTTTTTGAGATGGCAATAATATCAGGCAGACGTAGATTGGAATCCCAAACTTATCGTATATATAACTACGAGGATGGGGAGATTTTCATAACCTCCTGGCCCATTTGCCCTTTTGTGAAATGTGGGTGCTAAAACTGACTTTGTAAATTCCCCACGGAGGCTAAAGGAGAAAATGCAGTGACCGCCATGAAACCGGCCACATACAGCCTGGGCTCCAAGAAGAACGCGCCTGAGACAGGGCGGGGTGGCTGAGCGAGGGGGCAGGGACAAAGTAAGAAGAGGGCTGAGGAGCCAGGGCCTGCTCCCCGCCCCCCTGCACGCATCTTCACCCGCCTCGCCTGGGGGGCGGCGGGGGGGAGGGGGGAGAGCTGTTGGAACCCAGCCCTAGTCGCCTGCCCAGGCCCCGTGGTATTTAATAGCCACTTCCAACCGGTGCCTCTTGGAAGCCTTCTGCCTAATCCAGTTAACGCTTCCTGTAATCTGATTACTCCATGTAAGGACCCCCAAATCTGATCAGAAGGTGTCATGTGAGTGGCACAGGTTGGAGGGGGCCCTGCAGAGAAGGGGTTCAACTTTGGGTGCCATCTGCTCCTCCCGAGGCCTCTGGCAGGCCAGGCAGATGCCTGGGCAGAGTCCTGTGTCACCGCTACCCTCGCCCAGTCCCCCAGAGAGCCAGTGCCGTCCAGCTTACCTCCAGCCCTGTGAACTCGTGGGACGGGGTGGAGGGCTGAAGCCCCCCCCAGCCCTGGCCTGCCCTGGCGATCCCTTGGGGGGAGCCTACCTGCTCCGGAAGGAGGGAGGTTGCTATTGAGGCCAGGCGGGGTGGGGGCGTGTGGGGCTCCTCCAGCAGCTGGAGGAGCAGAGGTGTTGGGCCCCTGCCCTGCATGGGCCCTTGAGCAGCTCTGAATCCAGGGTGGGCGGCGGGACCCACAGAGATCTTCCTCCGCATGGAACGTTGTTCCGGGTTCCGTGCGCATGGGCCGAGGCCGAGCCCAGGATGGAGCCCATCAGCCTGTTGAGGGAAGACCCAGAACAGGAGCCCTATTATGTCCCTTGGGGCAGGGGTGGGGGCGGTGGTGCTGGACGCCGAGAGCTTGGGAAAGCCCATCCTCCTGGGGCCTCTCACTCGCCCTGGGTACAGAATGAGGAAGGGGCCAGCTGAGCTCAAGTGCTCTTCCCACATCACCTTGCATGACCCTGGGAATCCGCGGTTCTGTGGACACTCCCCTCCCCACAACCAGCCTGTGCTCCAAACACAGTGCTCCTGGGCGAGCCAGGGTTTCTAACCTCCCAGTCTGCTTGGGAGAAGAACACGTGGATAGTCACAAACCCACTACCCTTTATTTGGTTAACTTCCCCACAGCTCGTGGTCTCCTGCAGGGCACAGGGTAGACCCTCTGTCACTGTCCTTCTGGAAAGAGGCTGGGAGCCACCAGGGCGTGCCTGCCCGTTCAGCCTTTCCTCTGACCTGTGCGTCCTCGGCCAGCCTCCCTCAGCGCCTGCCCTCTCCACCCTTCATCCCTCCCCAAACTCGGCTCAGAGCGACGGTTCCTACCATGTCCCTGTTAGACTCCAGACAAACACAATTCTGGAGGCGAGCTAACCAGGCCAGGAGCCAGTGGGGACAGATGGCTGAAGGCAATGGAGGGGGCAGGGGAGGGAGGTCGGCACATCGTCCATGGAGCTGGCCTGCTTAAAAAATGAAAAAAATAAAAATAAAAAAACCTCAGACTCTTTCCCTCCAATGCTTCCTCTTTGGCTGGGTCCCAACTCCTTTTAATCGTTTTAATTTTTATTATCCTGGTAAAATCTGCTCTTATACATTCTGATCATACAGGTATAATCCTGCCAGCAGGTACAACAGCAAAGGGTAGCCAGCCTCTAATTCCCACATGATGGGGACAGAGTGGCCTTGATCCTCTGGAGTGGTAAAGGCGCCAAGCTCCTGGAGGCTTGGCCGGGGCTGCAGGACGTCATCCTCCATCCCGGCTATGGAGCGACCTTCTCTCTTCTGTGTGTCGGGAAGCTATTGGTGGGACAAGTCATAATGGCCTAAATGTGTCCTTACTGACAGATCAAGGCAGGCGCCCAGAATCATCACCAAGTTTTTATAATGGAAAAGAGCCACAGAAACCAACTCCCTCCTGTCACAGGAGAGAAACAAAGGCCAGGTGCATTGGGAGTACCCACCCTGTGTCCCTAGAGAGGCTGAGTGTGCTGTTGGCCGCCTTTGATGTCAACTGCATTGTCCCCAGCCCCTCTTACCTTTTAGTACGTGATACTTTTCATCTATAAGGTTTCCTGACAGCTCCGTGATGGCTGCCCTCGGAGATCACCCCCGTTTCCCAGGGGAGCAGTCTCAGCCACAGGGAGAGCTGGAGGAAGGGCCCAGGGGTCCTGGCATCCGGGGCACCTTTTTTCAAGCCATGGTCTAGTGCTTGTGTACCTGGTACCTGCAGGTGGATAGAGCACCAGGTAAGGTACAGGACACCCGGGTAAATTGAAATTGCAGATAAAAGAGGACTCATTTTTTAGCATATGTTGCATGTGGATGCTGCATGTCCTACAGGCTGGAACGTTGAAAACCCCGACTCTCACAGCCCAGGAGCTGAAAGGAAATTCATGTTTAACTGGATGTACTACGTTTTGCTCATCTGACAACCCCAGTGTGAAGGAGTGTGCAGGTGAGCGAGGGGAGCAGACACAGGTCTGGGTGACGGCATGCCTTGGCTGTGTGCCACCAGGCACAATGTCCCAACCATCTCTTGTCACCTATGGACTCTCTTGACCTCATCAGACCCCTCCCTGCCCTCTGGCTGTGACCCCCAGGACAAGTGCAGTAGGAACCAGCTGCCACCAGGCAAGGAATCCCTGAGCAAGGTATTCACACCAAGGCAGGGTAGAATTGGCCAGGCCCAGGGAGTTAGAGTCTTTGACCCATATTTTCTGTTGAAAATCCCACGTCCAACAGGCCAGGCTCTGACGGGGCAGAGTGAGCCATTGTCTTCCGTAGACGGTGCTGGGTTTTGGCACACGTTCTCGGGGATGGGCAAGGTTGGCTTTGAGTCTTCGGTGTGTTTCTTGTGGGATCTGCAGGCGTTAGAGCATCATCTCCAACAGGGGAAGTGAACGCCTGGGAAGGAGGTATCCCTTGCCAGGCCCCACTGGTTCTCACGTGTTCCTGGTACCCGGCCACGTTAGCCCACGCCTGGATTACGGTAACAGCGGGCTAACCGACCCCTCTGATCCAGCCTCTCGTCACGTCCATCCTGCAGGCAGCTGTCCGATTCGTCTTGCTAAATGTCCTCTTTCATCAGACGCCTCCCCCTTCTCAAAGGACCCCACTGGCTCTGTTTCCTATTGAGCCAAGTCTTCGATTGCCCTCGCTTTTAAGAGCCTGTAAAATCAGCTGCATCCTTTCCGTGCACTTGGCTTCCCCCAGGCCCTCTGGCCATTTGCAAGAGGCCACATCCTGGAGAGGAATGGATGGTTGGCAGACATCCCTGGCCCCCAGCTGCCACTTTCTCTTTAATGCTCTCCCCTTCTGCAGCCTTTTTTAGTTCACCTGATTACGGCAAGGACAAAGGCATAATTAGGTGCTAATGACACTTAGCACCTCTGCCATACCTGCTAATAGCAGTGTCTCTGCCGGAGTGCTCAGAATAAACTAGCTACTCCGCCCTGCTGGCGGGGATGGGGCTTTGTTATCGCCCCTGCACAGGCTCTCTTGTCCCCCTCACCCGATCTCGATCTCGTACCCCAGCTGGGACTCTGATCTCCAAGAACCAGACTGGGATTCTCCCTGCTTCCCAGCAGCCAGCGCTGTGAGTGGCACCAGCACCTAGCACTTCACAACGAATTCCGGTTTCATCCACATGGCAGGTGTCAGCGCGCCCACTGTGTAGATTAGAAAACTGAGGCCGTGTTCCTTCCTGCTTAAACAGATCACTGAATAGCCATGGAGCATTTCTCCTAGAGGAGGTTATGCGTGGCCTCATGGTGAGAACATTAGCTCTGCCTTTGGCTCCTCTGGGCCCCCACCCCTGCCCTGCCGCTCTGTGGGGCAGGCTCCCAGAGGAGGGCCCCTCAGCAAGAACTGCTGGAGTGAAGTGCGTTCACGTGCAAACTGCACCTACAGCGTGCAGAGAAGAGCTGCCCGTTATCATCCAACGCTCCTGTGTCTGGGTGCCTGCCCTCAATTGTGCCACCCTGGCCCCTAGGAACTCTGAGGGACACTGTGACATTCCCTTGCCCTTCTCAGGTGTTAATTGCAAAATAATCATCACCTGGATGGGTCAAGAGCAAGATTTCTCAGCCTCAGCACCTCAGCACCTTGGCCAGATCGATCTGTGTTATGGGAGGGGGCGCTGTCCTGGGGATAGTAGGATGTGTACCAGCATCCCTGACCTCTGTTCACTAAAGTAGGCTGCATGGGCCCCACTCCTGCCGAAGGGCCAGAGGAGCCTGGAGAGACAGTGACCCTCAACCCTGAATGGGAAAGCAGAGCCAGTGTCATCTCGGAAAGAGCCCATGGCGTGGAACCCTGCGAGAGTAGCAGCGGTGACCTGCAGAGCCCGTCCGTCCCGAGGCTTCCCTCAGCCAGAGGGAGACTCCTTGGAACTCTCAGCTGCTAAGCAGAGTGGAGATGCCAGGGCAACCCAAGGAGAGCGGGGTGCCCAGGGGATGCCCCGGGGTGGTGGCAGCTTAGAGTTGCTTTGCAGCCACCGCTACGCTGGCAGAAGTGTCTTCCGTCCAGGCCCTGCCTCAGCCTGTCCTTGGCACCTGCAGCTCCGGGCTCCACTTCTGTCCTGTGGCGTGTGGACACACACACGGGGTGCGCGTTTGGCATGCCAGGGGTCGGGCGCGGGCTGCGTGGGGCTTGCTCAAGGGACCCCACACTCCAGAACTTCAAGATGACATTCCGAGGGTATGGAATTTGAATCAGGCTCCGCCCTTTGTAGCTGGATGGGCCCACTTGGTGCAAGACTACCCTGTGCATCGTCTGCCAGGCACTGCCCGGGCCCTTTACACTGACACGTCCCCTTCTCACATCAAAGCTGCAGGAGGTGTTACCTACCCCCTTGGTTAGATGAAGAAACTGAGGGTCAGAGTGGCGGCTAGAAAGTGGCAGAGCAAGAATTCCATCCAGATCTGACTCCCAAGAACATGTTAGACTTCGCTTTTTCCATCTCTAAAATGAGGTTTATACTTCCCACCCATTGAAAATCACACGGAATATATGAAAGGCATTATGATGCCGAAGATTATAATCATGACAATTAACTTCAAGTTTTAAGAGCCAAGCCTGCTTCGCCTCCAAACATCAGGAAAGGTTGTTTAATAAACCCAGTCGGCTGACCAGCGGGATGGCGCTGGAGCTCGAGATGAGGGAGCAGACCCCCAAAATGGTACCCGCACACCTCATGCTGTCCGCTGAAGCATCAGAAATTAAATTTCGCGGCTGGATGCACAGAAATACCAACTTGAGCTCCATGTGTTTATGGCTCGAGGAGGAGATAAGATTTGATTAAGAAGACCGCTATTAATTTACGGCAAGTATACTCTCGCTAAGAGAGAGGCTGCCTTTAATTAATAGCCAGAAGGAATTTACACTCTTGGTCTCAGGAAGGGGGAGCCGGGTGGAAGGAGGGGGCAGTTGAACAAAGTGAGTGATGTGGACAAATTGATTCAGCTGCACACACAACTTCCTTTCAAAGAGAATAGGAATAAATAAAGGGCAATGGGAAGAAGAAAGGCATTCCAGTTCAGGAGACTGGCAGGTGGGCTGGGAGAGCCAGCCAGCTGGAGACAGACAAGAAGGAGCCCTGATAGTGTATCGAGGGCTCACTGTGTGCCAGGCATTGTGCTGAACCCTTCGGAGGGACCACCTGACCACAGCCCCATAGGCAGTAGAAGATCACGTGGCACCCCTACCAGGAAGTGCATGGCATTGGGGAGGGAGAAGACATCCTCAATCAGATAGATCTAGGTTCCCATCCTGGCTCTGCCTCAAGCTGTGTGGCCTTGGGAAAGTTACTTTACCTTTCTGAGCTTCAGTTCTTCACGTCTCCAACAGAAACACCTTCCTTGCTGGTGGCTGAGCAGACTCAGTGAATTGGTCCCGGGCATCACAACAGGGAGAAGCCAGTATCCCGTCACTGCTCCCTAACTGCCCTGTGACAGAGAACAGGACCAACCAAGCCCCTGAGCAGAGAGTGGACTTATTGGCCACACTGGACCTTACTTGTCCCCTTCTACCCCCTTCAGTCTTCCAGTCTTTATAATCAGCAGCGAGCACAGATGAGTCGCCACCAGCATCCACCACCCGTAACGAATCCACAGGCTCTGTGAGCTCTGCACTGGCCTCTTCTAAAGCACCCTTTCCCTCTCTGCTGTGCAGACCTGAGGGCTGGATGGGGTGGGGTGGGGGAAGGGCAGGGAAGCCCTCAGGAAGAGGGAGAAGCCCTCCTATAAAAGCAGAGCAGGAGACCCCATTGGCATAGGGAGTCTGACCCTCACATTTGACAGTTGAGGAAGCAGGCTCTGAGGGGCACCCGTTCTGCCCGAGGTCACCCTCACTCTGCAGGTGGGTGGCAGGGCCCTCGGTCCAGCCCTGGGCACGCAGAGGATGCTCCGTGTGTGTTTGCTGGGGGCTGATTCCATCCAAAGCCTCATGCACGGAGAACAGGACAGTGCAGAGGTGGCATGTGCCCTCCTGAACGTGGGCTGATGCTCAGTTTAGGGAGAAGGGAGAGCAGATCCCACAGCTGGACACCCAGTCAGCAAAATGCAGCCCTTTTCTCCTGTACGCACCATCTTCTCTAGAACAGATGGCACTGCGTGTGGCTGCTGACGAGGCTTCCCACCGCCAAGCCCTGGTCAGCCCTGCCCAACCCCCAACTCCCACCCTCACCCTAATCTGGCGCCTGCCACCACCGCCCCACACCCTGTGCTGGAGCTGGGAGAAGCTGGGAGTGAAGCTGAGTCCCCAGTGGCCATGCCCAACTGCCTCGGTCCTCAGGCTGGCCGGTGTGTAGGACGTGGCTGGGGAGCCAGGGACTTGCATGCTTGGGGTGCAGTGGGGCAGGGAGCCAGAGGCATCCCCCACCAGCGCTGCTGACAAAGGCCTGGCCAGCCTCGAGGGGTTACAGCCTCCTCTTCCCCTCAGGGACTCTCTCGCACCCCGAGCCTCCTCACCAATCACCGCTCTAGATGGCTTCTGTGGCCGGCGTCTTGCATTAGAACTTGAAACCTTCATTTTGACAGGGGCAGATCCCTGATGACGGGCAGACTGTCCCAGCAGCTGCAGGCATGCCCGGTGCTCACCCGGCTGCCAGGATCCCTAAGCCTGAGGGTGCAAGTCCCAGAAAAAGTTGAATGGACAGTCGTGCCCTCTGTGCTGTCCCACTGGGCAGCGTCCACACAAACCTAGGAACTCACTTGGTTGTGAGCAGGTGTGAGGGCCGGGGACTGTCGCTACAGCCAGGACACACTGCACAGGGTGACGCTGCTAACTTTGCCTTCCAACCTTTGAGGCCTGGGGCGGGGGAGGGGCGGGGAGTACAGCGGCTTGCTGGTTGTTCAGAGCCTGCCCGCCCTTTGTTTTGAGGGCTGGGGAGGGATGCATTGCAGAGACGCAGGGACTGTTGCAGAAGAAGGGCTGACTGCTCCCCCATGAGAGACCCCAGCACTCACCAGCAGCCCAGAGTGCTCCCTTGAGTAGGAGAGAAGACGGCAGGGCCTCCTGCTCGTTACAAAGTCTGCATGACTCAGGGCTGGTCCTGCAGCGTTGGTTCATTCATCCAGGGAATATTTATTAGGGGATTCCTATTTGCTGAGAATATAGCAAAGGGCAAGAAACCGCCGTTTGCTCTCAGGAAGCATATTGTCTACAGGGAGACAGATTTTAGATTAAAATTATTTAATTACACTAGTGATTGGTCCCATAAGGCAAGTTACACATTCTATCAAAGTATTCAAAAGGGGAACTCTGACCTAGAACAGGGGTTCTGGGAGGGCTTCCCAAATGAGGTGACCTTTAAGCTGATCCCTAAAGGTGTGTAGGAGTTAGTAGGCAAAGAGGTCAAGGATGGGTGCCCTGCGTGAGGAGACAGCGTGTGTAAATGTCCGGGGGCAGGCAGGCGGGGGGGTTTTGCTGTGTTCAAGGGGATAAAAGGAAGTGGGTGTGGAAGCTACACAGTAGGGTGGGGTGTGGGCAGACGGATGGGATGCGGCCCCTTTCCCCTCCACACACACACACACACACACACACACACACATACATGCACACACATACTTTCGCACACAGAGGTGAGAGTGTAGTGCTATGGGGATGGAATTTTCTGGAAGGCTTATTGGGTAGGTAGCTCTAAATCCTATATCTGATGTGTGAGGGAGACACCCAGGAGGGGAGGGAACTCTGTTCTGGTCTCAAGGGCCAGCTGAGAGGAGCAGGTGACCACACAGTCAGGGGGGTGGGCACAGCCTGTCCCTACAATGAGGCCACCCAGGCAGGGTCAGAGGTGAAGGGCCAGAGAGCAGGACCCAGGCTCTCTTTTCCTGAATAGGAGGCTGGCGGGGCTTCTGTATTATTAATAGTGACACATAGTAAACATTCTGATCATTGTCACAGCCACAGGCTCTGAGATGCAGCGCCAGCTGTTGCCAGAATGAGAAAAAGGCAAACCGCTCCCTGCACACCCCTCTCTCTGCCTGGTTTCTTCCTTCTTCCCA
>PVJI01019589.1:0-30723 GCA_004026765.1 Micronycteris hirsuta | reverse complement strand
GTCTCCAAATTCCCTTATACCTTGTCTCTTTATGATACAGACTCAGTTTTAAGTACCTGTCTAAAATGCAATCATAAATATATTTTGTTTTAAATCATTACTCATGATTATAAAGTAAAACCAATTTTAGATAGAATTTTTAATAACATGTACTTTACTTTTTAAAATTGTTATAATACATGAAAGATGCATATATAAAGAAAACTTTAATTAAACAGAATCTTGTTACCCCAAGATAATCTGTATTAATTATATTTGACACATACCTTCCCAATCTTTTGTTTGTAAGTACTGAGTTAAGAGTTTCGAAAGGGGAGCACAGGACCCATTTGGCTATTTGAAAATCAATACCTAGATGATAAGTCACAAAGTTACACTAGTTCAGACAGGCTGTGCAACAGCTTAACACATAGACCTAAATCTCATATTTAGACAGGGCAAACCAATAACAAATATTCTTAAAAAAAAAAAAAAAAAAGCAGTGACCAAGGTAATAATTAGATAAACTTTCATTTGTTCATTTAATCAACAAATCAGTATGAACCAGGTTTGGAAAACAACTCTAAGAGTAGAATTTCTGAGTATGAATGCACATAGCATTAACATTCAGATCATTATCACCACTCAACTACAGATCGACTAAAACTACACTACCCCTCCTCAATGAGTACGGACCATAATGCTTTTCTTCCCTACTCTCTCCCTGCGGACTCTCTAGTTTAAGGCTTTCTTTACTACATACAGATCTGTATGCAGATGCTGATGACTCCCAATTGCCATCTCTAACTTGCTGGCCTAACTTTAGGACTCCAAATGAATGCACCCAACAATATATTAACTTCTTCCTCTGAATATCCAAAAGGCATCTCAACCTACCATGGTCAACTCATGATTTTCTAGCAGATTAGTTACTGTGCTAAAATGTCACAATAATCGCCTCTCATAAGCCCATCTCGAGAGTGAATACTTTACACAGCTAGAAATTGAGCTCTCAAAATTAAATATATTCATTCAAATATTTGAGTGCCCACTACCATGTTCACTTGAACATTAGTTGAGCTCAATCAAATGTATTAAACGGAGCACTAAAAACTGCTAAGGACAATGAGAACTAATTCAAATATACAGTAAGTCAAATTTACTGCTTCTAGTCCACTATAAATAAAACTTAAGGGTAGCTGCCCTCAGACTTCAATCCCCTGTCCACACTTTTATCTTATGTTTCAATTTTTGGTTTGGACAAGATAGAACATGTACCCAGGAATAAAGAATACAAATCCTACTGTATGAGCACTGTAAATTCTACTCTGGTGGTTCAGAAGCTTTGGTGCTTACTTCCAGGCTCTCAGAAAAATCCGGAAAATTAAGATTATTCAGCAGTTGAGTGTTAGAAAACTTAGACTTGCAACTGGGAAGGGAGAATGAATTTGTGAGGAAAATAATTTTGGAGAACAAAAAAAATTCAAGTTTTTCCATGATTTTAATAAGTTTTCCAAGCAATGATAAAATTTCAAATCTAAATACAAAGTTCATTTAACATCAGAATATATAATATTGGAGCAGAAATCTCATTTCATAAATTCTTGTTCCCACTCAAATTTCTTCTTGTAAACTAACTCTCTAATAACTTATGCATCAATTAATCTAGAGAATACAAGTTATTATATTATTTTATTTAAAGCTCTAACTGGTTTGAGTAGTACACTTCATTCACATGGACTGGTTAAACTACACAGACAAGAAATAAGACATTTTTAAAAATCACTTAAGCATCAATTAGAAAGTCTTAAATCTATTCAACTCACTCTCATATTTTTAAAAATGTTTCAAAGTCTGGTAAGAACTTCTAACTACTGAAAAAAAGACTTCTAGAAAGTCTTCTAAAAAGGACTTCTAAAAAAAAGAGACTTTTAAGTCAAAGACTTAAAAACATACTTTAATCAAAGAAGAATTGAATTTTTTGCAAAATGTGTTATAATTAAGAGGTCAGACAAATTACTGAAATTTAGAACAGTCTCAATTCTATACTACTATACCTTAGGTATCTGTAACAAAGTCTAATTTTTTTTTTCAAAAACTTATTTTAGTACTTATCTGCATTTTAAAAATATTTTAAAATATGATTCACCAGGATACCAGAAAAAGCAGTAAGATCTACAGACACATTTCGGAATAAGCTATAAGCGTCTCCTACAACTTCCAGAATCCAACACCACCTCTCCCCATGCACCTCCGGTGTAAAAGCCCACCAACATGAGAGGATAAAAGGACTCAGACGGAAGGAAACGTACCCCACCTTAAGGTCAGATGTGACAGTCATGTTATTTTCACAGTGATCCAAACACTTACTTTAATTATACTTGACCAAAACTGAATTTATTACAAATACAAACTTTAAAAACTTGTTTCACCTCAGTTGAGCATTACTACTTCATACGCCATGTAATTTCAACAAAAGCTCAGTACAGGAAGGAAACACATAAGAAATGCACAAGCTTTTGAGACAATGAGTTTGATATGTAAACTCACTAGTCATAATTTAAGTACGCTTAATAGCTGACGCACCTAACTAAATGGTAGACTGTTACTCAAAATAGCCTTAAAAGGATCAGTGACAGCTAGAAACAGCCAGAAAGTCAAGTACGCTGACCTCGCATGATCAGGCCTAGCGCCATGCACCCGAAGCATTTCTTCAGATGCACCTAGTATTTACCTTCAATCACTTCTATTCCAATTACCCCTTCTGCCAGGCTCTCACCTTTACTTTCCTATCGTTATCATCCTACCTGCACATTCATCTTCTGAATTCTGTTGCCCTATTCCCTGACACGTTGGTATTGTTCAAGTTTCCATCTGTGGCTTTCTTTTTTAAAAAATTGTTTATTGTTCAATTACAGTTGCCCCCATTTTCCCCCTCACTCCCCCCTCCCTACCCACCCTCCACCTCCCCGCTTTCACATCAACCCTCCCTCCCCCACCGTCACCTTTGTCCGTGGATCCTGGGCTTTTTTATCTGCTCCCACTTCATTTTCCTTATCTCCCCACTCCAGAGACTTGATCTACTAAGCATACACCAGTAACTATGAAATCTATACTTAGTTTAAGGCTTTCTCTTGAGCCACGGGCTCAAATTTTCAAATCCGCCCAGAGGTAAATCAAATACACCTCCCCAAAACCATCTAAATCTGAGCACATATCCCTCCTTCGAATTTGCTCTTCGGAGCCCCATATATCAGTTAGTAATACTTCCCTCTACCCAGTCGATAGAACAAATCCAGGGGGCCGCTTTAATTCTCCCCTTACACTCAATTTCCACAGCCAGTCACGAAGGCCAATAACTAAAATGTGTTAAAATTGTTTCTCCAATCTGTCCTTCACATTCATGAAGCCACTGCTTGAGTTCTGGACATCAGCTCTTATCTAGTTTCATGCAATAGCCAGCTTCTAGAGTTTCTCAACTAGTTCCTTCTTTAAAAGTGTTATTTCCCATTATCTCAACCTAACCACCACCACAAGCCTGCTTTCAAACCAGTACCAGAATGCTGTCTCAGAAACACTGACCCTCGTCATCCCCTCCCGTGGGAAAAGAGTGTAGGGAGAGGAGGGGTTGTGCTCCCTCACTGTGAAGTGGAAAACCATGGTGAGGTGAAACCAGCCCCCTCACAGCGCACAGAACACCTTTACAAGGGCAGCCTGCCTGCTGAGCCTCAATACACTTCCTCTTGAACAATGACTGCCCACTACCCTTACAGCGGTCGCCAGGGCAACCTAATGACCACAGCAGCATTATCAAAGAGAAAATAAACTGCACCACATGTGACAAGACTGAATTGTCTCGTGTTATCTTTTATTTTAAATATGACTATATGACCAGCCCTGGCTGGTGTGGCTCAGTGGATTAAACATGACTATATGAAATACATCTAAGTCATGACGTAAATTTTACGGCTGTGGATTGCAGTAAAAAAAATCTGAGTTCTTTTTGCTGGCATAAAAAATGAACTTTCCCACTACTTTGCTAGTATTGTTCTCTCCCCATCATACATGTATTCTTCCTTATTCTTCAATATTTAATTTGAATATCCTAAAATGAAAAGATGCCACTTCACTTCCATCACACTGCCAAACATGTAAGTCTACAAAGTACTGATAACAATGTAGGGAATCAGAGCTGTTCAATGCTTATGGAAAATTTATTTGTACTTCTAATTGCAGCATTTTTTAAATAGTAGAAAAACTTGAAACTTAATTATCTAATCAGGGGAATACTATAAACAGCTGAAATAAACTAGTACAAATCAACACAGACAAGCCTCAAAACCAATAGTGAAGAAAAGCAAATTTCTAAAGAATAGGCACATATTCTAAAGGATATGATATTATCGATGTAACTTTTTAAAAACAATGGTATACTTTTTATGGACACAGTCATATTAATAAATATATAACCTATGCATGTGAAAAGTATATATAACAACTTTAGGTTAATAGTAACCTCTAGGGAGACAGGAAGGGAAAAATTGGAAAGACAGGGCTGTAGCTGTAACTACAATATATCCTTTAAAAATAGCTGAAGTAAATATGGTAAAATAAGTATCTTTTAAGTCTACACAGTTCTATACACAGGTGTCCAGTTATTTTTTGGAAATTTTCTATATGGTAGAAGTATCTCATAACTGAAAATCTAAACTTTAAAAAGATCACTAAAAAGTTTACTTAAAGGTTAAAATATTCAAAGGTCTTCTTTTAGCCTCCCCTTCATTCCTGCCCTTCTCCAAACTATTCTCTCCCTTCTCTGTATTCCCATGGACCACTTAGTTATAACACGATTTAAGAAGATGTAGTCCTTGCCCTCACGTCTAAAGAATGAATTACAGACTACACTCTCAAGTGGAAAGCTCGAAACCCTAAGTGTCATGAAGATACAGTAAAGAACACCTAACACAACCTTGGTGGCCAGAGAGAGGCATGGCAAGGTTACTAAGGATGGCTACTGAAAGTAAAGGGGACTGCAAAAATCAAGGCACTGAGTGACGGAAATAAAACCACCCTGAAGTACCATTTTCACCCAGCAGGTTGGCAAAGACCCCCAAATACAACAAGCTGTTTATGATAAAACAAGCACCTTCATTGCTGGTGAAGGTGTACACTGGTACAGCACTAAGGGAATCAATTTGGCAATACTTATTAAAATTTCAGCCCTGGCCAGTGTGGCTCAGTTGGTTGAAGTGTCGACCCGTAAACCCAAAGGACTCGGGTTCGATTCCCAGTCAGGGCACATGCCTAGGTTGCAGGTTCGAGAGGCAACCATCGATGGTTCCTTCCACCTCACTCTCCTACCCTTCCCCTATCTCTAAAATCAGTAAGCATGTCCTCAGGTGTGGATAAAATTAATTAATTAAAAAAATTTTTCACATGCACATGACTTTTGGCTCAGGAATTCCACTTTTAGGTCCCTATCTTAGGAACTGATAGGAATTAACACATGTAGGAATTAATACAAATGTAGGAAATAACACAAATGTTATTCATTAAAGGATATAGTTTAATAAATTAAGGCACCTGCACATAATGAGATACTATACATACTGAAAAAAAAAAAACAGGTAAAGAATAGCTTAAATAAATATGATTGAGCAAAATGGGATGAGACAAAGCAAACATTTCACTGTGTTGATATGTATGTACAGATTATTTCTGGAAAGAAAGAGGAGACAAGATGATCAGAAACGAAGTTCAACAGGTAGACAGAAGCCAGTTCACCAAGACACTTGTTTGGCAGCTAAAGATCACGTAGGTTCACCTACAGGAGTGTGTTCTCAAAGTGTGACCTGGGGACCACTTGTGGACCTGGAGAGCCTATTTGAAAAATACTGACTCAGCGACCTTTAAGGGCTCGGTTCAGAAAGGAGGAGTCTGGGAGTTCTCCACAAAGTGAATCACAATCCTGGGGAGGGGGGTGCACTGAGGTTCAGCATCTCCACTTGAACAAATTCCCTAGGTGACTCTACAGGCTATGGGGAGCTCGAGTTCTCAGCCGAAGAGCCAAGTGGCCAGATGTTCACTTTAGATGCACCACACTGGTGCCTGTGTCTGCAAGATTGGAGAGAAGTGAGGTTTCCGTTAGAAGGCTCTGGCAGGATCCCAGATCATGTTCTTCAACTTGATAAATACTCACACTGCATACACTATACTCATTTGCACACCATGTGGCAAAAGTTAATACCTGCCCAAGAACTATACAACCTAAGCTGCACCACTGTTTGCAGAAAACAGAGTAAGGGAGACAAAACCCACATCTGTCAACAAGGCAATAGCTAAGAGTAGTTTCACCCTGTAATGGAGGGACTGCTAGATGAAATTATTCTATCCCTTTTTGAAGATATATATTTTTTAATAATATAAATGAGAACCATTAAAGGGACTTTGCAGCTGGGGGAGTGGAGGGTGGACGCTGCTCATTTCTTATTTAGCATATATCAAAATATTTTTTAATTAAAACTTTTTGGCCAATAAGGCATGTTTATGATGTCAAAAACCTTTCCAATCAGCTTTGATTCATCTAAAGGTCTAATGTGTGAGTCTCTTGGACTGTTAATAACAGTTCCGCATTTGCCAACACCTACCTCTCTGATGATGTAATAATGGCTTAATTAATCCTTGCAAGGTCATGAGCCCGTAGAGATAAACTCCTTAACTAGAAATCCTCAATTCACAAGAAAAGTCATTGATTGGTCAGGGGAAGGCAAAAAGCAAGACTTAAGAATTAAGCAATCGGACAAATATGAAAGAAAAACTGGAATTCAAAGGATGAAATTCAAAGGATGTAAACCTTCTGTACATACCTTATCAACTAAAAAGTATTTCCTTTCATTGCATGCACTTCAACAGTGTGAGGGGGAAAAAAATAAGGCTTCAGGATAAAAAATTATACTGGCATTCCATCCCTCATCTTCCCTTTGCATTTTAACACCTACTGTAAGTAACTTAATTGAGATCTATTAGCAATGAAACCACAACCACTAAAAACAAAAAACAAAAAACAAGTAACAACAAAAAAGAGAGCCCGTGTTACAAACTTCAGGTTACCACAACGCCACAGACAAAGAAACTACCAGGCCCAAAGACTCAAGACACACGCTTCGCCACTTTCTTTTATACCCAATGCACATGACTCCTACACTTTAGTATCCTTTACCCCAATAAAATAGCAAACAATATTAATCATATTTCCACTCCTAACACAGAATCCCATTTTCAAACAACTTCACACCGACTAGTATTCTTTGGCCTGTGCCTGATCTCTGGTCTGGGAACCCACCAAATGCTCTTCCATTCCAAATACTGACCTAATATAAATGACAAAACCAACCCAGGAAAATTTAATTGAAATAATAACTATTTCAAAACTGTGTTCTATAGTCCAGAAGTTTTACTTCAAAGTTTTCGTACCCCGAACAGCATTACCTAGCGACAAGCAAATATTTACCCATTAGAGATTTCTCTTCAGATACTGAGTGGCACACTAGGCAGTTCGATTTTTAAAGACTTACTGACTTGCCTTCATTTAAAAGCTTTGATTAGTAGCAATCTATTTCACAGGTCCAAGAATTAATCTAATTCAGACGCCACCCCTTTTCCTGAGGCCTTGAAAAAGTTCACCAAGTTCAAAATACCAGCCTTTCTAGGGCCTTGGAAGTTACCTAGTCCAACCCTGGTACTTCACATACTGAACTAGGTAAAAGCACATTGAAAACGGTCAATACTACACACAAAAAACATTTTTTTTCATCCATGAGTCCCAGATAAATTAAAAAGACTCATAGGAAATTAACCACACAGAATCTGGGCCTAATACTCCAATCTCCTAACCCCCAATCTCACGCTCTTCTGACACCCCTAATTGCTGTGGGTGGCTTCCATCAGGTTGTATGAAGAACACATTTATGGGTATATAGCATTTGACAATTTCTAAAAAGTAGGTCCTGTAAAATCAGGACAGTCGAAAGGGTGTACCTTTTTCCCAAAACAGAAACACCTGCCTCTGATATTGTTATTCTCCGCCTCACCCTCAATTCCACACCATAACACAAACTTCACTACTCCAACCTCCTGTTCCACCTGTTCGTTGGTTGCCTCTTTTAAAGGAGGCTATTTTCTATCAATTGCTACATTCAAACACTTAGAAAGAGAAAACAAATTTGCACCCAGCACTTAATCAGATGCAGGCAGGGTCCCTCTTCAATTAACCCATTAAAAATTAAGAAGTTTAATGCCTAAGAGTACTTAAACAAAGATGATTTAAACTTTATGTGGATTCCTCTACAAAATATTGCAAAAAATATGCTGAAGATTACAAACCAGCAGTTTAGAACAGGCTGTCTACTCTTCTACATAATCCTACCAAGATTAGGATTATAGGCAATTCATTCCAAAACCTTTGCTGCAGTGTCAACAATTAGACCTCTCCAATGGAGATCTGTCTAGACATATTGCTCATGGAAGCATCCTCATTCTCCTTTTCCTACAGCTGGTGGATGCGGACATGGGACTCAATGGTTACAAAAAAAGAAGAAAGGGGGATAATATTTAGGGTTTCTTCTTCGGATGGATTTATATACCTTGTAAAAAAATATTAATAAGTGTCTATACCAAATATAGTCTTTTACATTGCTGCTACATTATAGACGTCGGCTCTTTATTTCATAATTACAAGGTTTGGACACCTTTGTCTTGACCTTTCTACTTAACATATATTCAAAGTCAAATTTTCCCCCTTGCTCTTTCCAGCACCAAACACACGTGCGCTTTTAAAACCTACTGCTGCACCCTTGTCGGCCAACTACGTTCCAGCATGGAAAAGGATCACCCCAACCGGCTTTACGGAGTGTCCCGGGACGGTCCAGCGGAGTAAAAGGGGGTGTGTCCACGGCACCTCCGCCCAGGCAACGGCGCCCGGGGTCCCGCTTTCTCCGGGCAGCCTACGGAGCTCCTTCCAGAGCGTTCAGACGTCAGTCACGGGCCAACCTTCCTTAGGGCTGTTGTTGCTATTCCCAATAAGGGGGTGGGGTGGCGAGCGTACAAACGAATCCAAACCCCTCCGACTGTGAGAGCTCCTCGTCCCCCATCCACAGCTTCCTCAAGACGCCCAGCTTTGGGGGTGTCTGCACGAACGGTGACCCGCTTCCTCTCTAGGTCGCTCTCTCTCACTTTCTTTCTCTCTCTCTCTCACACACACACACAGGCGAGGGGTGGGAGGGATCCACGAGCAAAGCCCGGAGTGGGGGCCGCGAGCAGGGCAGGTAAAGCACCTAGGGCGCCCTGGGGAAGAGATTTTGGCCCAGACACAGGGCGAGGGCTGCCGGGACCCACCAGCTGCTTCAGGTCCTCCTCCGAGAGCTCCGCGTAACGGTAGCGCTGCTGCTCGAACTCGTACCGGGTGGTTTTGGCCACCACCACCACCCGGGACGGGCGGAAGCCGCCGTCGGGACGACTGCCACAGCCCGCCAGCTCGCGTGGCTGCCCCTGCCCCAGGTGCCGCCAGCCGTCCCCGTCCCCGCCGAGCCGCGGTCGCGCGGCGGGGCCTCCGGCGCCCGGACCCCTCAGCGCCGCCGCCCGGCCGCCCGCTACGCGACGACAGCTGCCCAGCAGGAAGCCTCGGTAGCAAGTCATCATGCGCCCCGCAGAGGTTACAGGCAGGCCCGGGCTCCCGCCTCCGCGCCCTCCCCAGGTGTGCGCGCTGCCCGCGCCAGCCCAGCCTCTAACTTCGCGCCGGGCGGCCAGAGGTTAAATGCAGCGCCCTGCGTAGCCAGCGCCGCGAGAGGCACATGCCCAGACGTAGACGGGGGCGGAGAAAGGCGGCCGATTGGAAGTGGGGAGAGCCCTCGGGAGGTAAAGGTAGGCGGGGAAGAGCCGGAGGCCTCAGGATGGTGGGTTTTGTTTGTGTGTGCGTTTCCATCCACGCCTGCGCAGAGGCCGCTTCGCCACTCCAGTGCCAACTTCCCGCTCCACCCCCTTCCCTGCGGGCGAGCCAACTCTGTCAGCCAATCAGCCCCCTTCCAACTCTGCCAGCCAATCGGAGCTCGCTGCGGTTTCGGAGCCCGAACAGCTGCGGCGATTGGCTGCGGCCAGGGGAAGGGCTAGGATTCTATTTGGCGGTCGAGCTGCCCTAAGGAATCCAGCTGGAACCGGTCTGAGGCCGCGAGGGGGCTGCGGGTGGGGTTTTGAGAGCCGGCGGGAAGAGTTGCCCCGCACTCCTCCGTGCTGCGTTTCCGACCTTTTTCATACTTGCACTTAACACCAGACCACATAAGTCTAGACCATTTCATTATCGCTCGTGAGACTAGACCTTTGTTCGTTCGTTCAATCAACGCATGTTGGATGGCTGATATTTACAACGCTGGGCTAGGGCCTGAGCAGACCTTCCCAGGACCAGTTGCTCAATTTGTAGGCCAAAATGAAATTGCGAAGCCGCTTGTTCAACAATGATTAGAAATTGCAAGAGAGCAAGTAAACTGAGCGCTGAGCCCATCCGAGCATGGGGCCTTGTGGGAATGCAAAGGTCGCAGCCCCTGCTGACCACCAAAAACAACTTAGCCTTGAGGAAGATAGACGGGTAGCCTTTGAGGAAGTTGGAAGTTAATAGATAGAGTCTGGCCAAGTGGAGCATTTCTACCAATACTTGGGGAGATAAGGGTTAAGAATGTTAGCGATTTGGACTTTATTCTATGTATATGTAATACCCTTTGAGAGCTTTTAACTGGAAAGGAGCGAGTCCTGAAAGCAATGTTTGACAACTATTGATCTGGCTTTGGAATGTTGAGCACATTGGAGGCAAGAGAAAGGAGGCTGGGGTGATGTTGGAATAGTTACACATGGACCTGAGCTAGGGAAGTAGTCATGAACATGGAAGAAGATGCTCTTATTACAAGAGTGGCTTCCAATGGCAGCGCACACCCTAGTGTTTCTGCCTCGTTCCCCTTAGATCCGCTTGCTCTGGCACACTTTTTGCTCCTCCGTAGTCCCAGCACTCTCAGTAACTAGCTTCTGGACTTTGGTCAGGTTTCTTCACCTGTCTGGGCCTCACGTTCCTCATCTGTAAATGGGGGAGCTGAACTACAGTGATGCCACGGTGCTATGAAGCCCAAACTGATTATGAATCTGACTCAGGGTTACTACCACCAACATTCATTCATGGGTTCACTGAATATTTACTGGTTCCCTGCTGTGTTCCAGATAGTGTATTAAGTTGGCAAATACACCATGGAGGCTGGTCATACCTCCTTGTAGTAGGTCACTGAGCCCTCCTGACCAGAAACTTTGTCTTAAGGCAGCTGCTAATGGTGACTTACAGTAGAAACTTAAGCGTACCTCTTAATTTCCGTGGAATGTCATAACTTGAACATTCTCAAGGTTCTTTCTATTTTTTACTATTCTAACACTTGGTAATTCATTCGGTATTAGGAAGGAAGAGAAGGAATAACTCACAGATAACACAGGAGTTTTGGGGCTTAGGTGTATAGTGTATTGTCAATGATCCATTTGAGAGAAAAATGAATCTAGAAAACCGGCTTGGGATCAAAGTCTGTGGGGTTGACCTTGTATGTGTGAAATTTCAGACCTCCTTTCTTCCCATTTCACAGATGAGAACTCAAATTGTGAATCTCCCCCATTTCCAGCTACAAACTTCCCTACATTGACATCTTCTCATTTGGGATATCCCTTTGTCCATTGCTATTTTGGATCCCCTCCCTTCCATGTCCTCAAATATACTGCTCCAGCAAGTTATCCCCTTTAATGTAACTTTAATTCTCTCTCTACTGGATTTTCCTCTTTGTACTTAAACATGCTCATATCTATGACATAATAAAAATTTTTTCATCTCTTAAATGACTCGATCTTTATGCAACATTTAAAATAGTTATCATTTGCTCTTGAAATTTTTTACTTTGGCTTTCAGTAAACCAACCTCTAATGGTGTTCCTCCCATCTCTCTGTCCCCGTTTTGGATTCTTCCTAAGCTCATCTTCAGGATCTAGCCTTCCCTTCTCTTCCCTCCTCTTCCTTTCCCTTTCCTTTTCTCTCTCTTCACTCTTCTACATGAGTTCATCCAGTGTTATGTAATGGAAAGAGCTTGGACTTCAGCTTTTAAAAGACCTTGATTCAAACCCCAGCTTCATCATTTATTACCTTTGTCAACTTAGGACCAGTTCCTTAACCTTTCTGATCCTACTTCTTTATTTATAAAATGTAATAGCTACCTTATAAAGTTGTAAATATATGTACAAAAGCCTCAACATGTGCCCATTACAAAGTATACACTTGGCAAATATTAGCCCCCTTTACCTTCCATGACTTTAGGTATTACCAGTACCTTTAGCCTAGACCACAGGTGGCAAACTCAAGGCCCGTGGGCTGAATCCGGCCCTCCACCTTATCTGGCCCGACACCTTGTTTCTAACAGGCAGCAGCACCGAGCTCCTTGCCCCTAGTTAAGGAGTAGTTACATTTATACAGTCCTAAAATTACATTCGGCCCTTTGAAGGCAACCTCGAGGCTGCTGTGGCCCCCAGCGAAAATGAGTTTGACATCCTGGCCTAGACTGTCTTCTGAGCTTCAAATCCTTATTTCTATCCTTCTGTTGAGCTTTATACATAGAACACATGTTGTTGGAGATCAAATTATATTTGATTGCCTGCTATGGGCCAGGCACCGTGCTAGGTGCTGGAGATAAAATGGTAAATGAAAGGTATTCTTAAGGAGCATAAAGTTTATGCACAGAATGCTTCAGAAATCTGAAGGAACAGGCCTTAACACACCCTTAGGGAGAGCTTTTGGGAAATGTCATGAGCCAAGCCTTAAAGAATGAGTACATATTTGCCAGAATAAGCAAGAGTGAGAAAGGAATTCCACAGAGGTGTGGAGCAATGAAATAGCACTCCTGAGTCCCTAGAGAATTCAGAGGCAGGAAGGGCAGCAGTGGGAGGTGAGGCTAGAGAGGTAGACAGGGAAAAGGACGTGGAAAGTATTATATCCACGCTTAGGAACGTGGCTTTCATCCCATATGCGCTAGGAAGCCACTAAAAGGAGAAATGACATGCACAGCTTTGCAAAGATTATGAACAGGAACTTCTTGGAAGAAACACAAGCAGGGAATAAATATCTGAAACATATTGAACCTTATTAGAAATCAGAAAAAAACAAATTAAGGTAATAGGGAAATAGCCTTTGATGTCCACTTGATTAGCAGAAATTAAGAAGCTCTGCTAACCTCTAATTTTTGAAAATTATTATGAATCAAGTATTTTTTAGGCTAAATATTTACCAGTCATTTAAATAACTCCTCCCATGCCATAGTGTTCAAATATCAAATCATGTTTAGAAATCATTTTGGAATTGTGAATCTTAGCCCTTGTCATAGACTGAATGTTTATGTTCTTGCAAAATGTATATGTTGAAGCTCTACCCCTCATATGATGATGATATTTGGAGATGGGGCTTTGGGAGGTAATTAGGGTTACATGAGGGTATGAGGGTGGGGCCCTGGTCTGACGGGATAATAGGGAGAGACACCAGAGAGAGGGCTCTCTCTCTCTCTCTCTCTCTCTCTCTCTGTCATAGGCCTCAGGAAGAAACCTACCTTGCCAGCCTTCAGAACTGTGAGAAATAGAGTTCTGCTGTTTAAGCTACCCAGTCTGTGATATTTTGTTTGGTGGCCCTAGCAGACTAAGACGCCTCTGAGAGGGAAATTGTTTAGGGGTCACAATCGAGAGTCATTTTGAAGCCACCCTGACCTCTGTGGCTCAGTTGGTTGGGCCTTGTGTTCCTCAAAGAGAAAGGTCACTGGTTTGATTTCAGGTTGGGGCACATACCTGGGTTGCAGGTTCCTCCATGGGAGGGGCACCTACAAGAAGCAAACAATCAATATTCTCCTCCCTCTCCTTCTCCCTCCATTCCCCTCTCTCTAAAAATAAATAAATAAAATCTTTTAAAACAAAGTCATTTTGAAGCCAAGGGGTGATCAAACTGGATTGAAAAATGAAATATAGCTCTAAGCACTGAGACCAATTTGGTTGTGTAACACGTTGTCTCTGGAATGAAAATCCAAAGAGGAGCATCCAAACTCTGTCGCACAATTGTTGAAACTACTGTTTTTAAATAAAAATTTCATTGATATATCTGTTTAAAAAAGTCTCTAGAGCCACACCAAGTAGAATATTAACGACAATTTAATTACATATATAAAACAAAGAACAAGTTAAAATATTTCAGTTTTTATATGCTTACCGTTTTGGTGCATGGGTAATGTATTCTGTTCATTCCTTCAACAACTGTTGGAGGGTGAGTCAAGCACACACAAGGTGCAATGGATACAAGTCCAAGGACAAATGCTATCTTTAAAGGAATATATGAGCCCTGGCTGGTGTAACTCAGTGGATTGAGTGCGGGCTGAAAACCAAAGGGTCCTGGGTTCGATTCCCAGTCAGGGCACATGCCTGGGTTGCAGGCCAGGTCCCCAGTGAGGGCCATGTGAGAGGCAACCATACATTGCTCTTTCTCCCTCCCTTCTCCTCTCTCTAAAAATAAATAAATAAAATCTTAAAAAAAAAAAAAGAAATATATGAACATCTGATCTTATAGTATTAGGAAATCCAAAGACTAAATGAAAATACACACTTCCCAGAAGACAGATATGATTTAATGAAATGTTATTATGCAGTTATAATGGTTTTCAAAGAAATGACTGGATTTTGTAAAAAATAAAATAAAATTGTTTTATGGCCACACAATGTATGACTAAAAAAATGAAAAATAAATAGATATCAAATCCAGCAACTTCTAATTTTAACTATTGTATCCATCAATGTGGTGAATCGTCCAAATTACTTATCAAGTCCCATTCTGAATTAACTTCTTCAAAACTGACAAATTTTGAACTTCCAAAGTCCATGTATTTCTTAAATTGTCATTTCTCCACAGTGATCAAAATGTAAAACTTCAGAGTTATTAGACTACATAGAGAAAAACTTTAATTGCAACAAATTATATTTCATGAACTTTTCTATTGAAACTTTCCAAGGAACGAATAGGATCTTCTCGTTCAGTTAGGATGGCTGAGTATTTTCAGTTCGTGACCAATCTTTGCATAGATGTTGCCGCGTCTACAGTGGGCAGCACTCATGAACAGGCAACTGACTGCCGGTGCGTCCACCTGGAAGGATCTGTGATACAAATTTTCAATATTTATGATACAACATTACATTCACATTAATTTAATATTGAATCCAACTGAACAGGGATACTCATGAATATGCTTAATGGTGAGGAAATGAAATAGGTAGAATTCATATTTTTGTGAGTCACATCTGGAAATGTTGCTAATTTTAAACATGACATTTTCAAAGAAACCCTTCCTTAAATCATGGGCAACAAAGTTTTAAATATTAGACTTTTTATTGCTTTCATGACATTTTAGCATTTGTAGGCAACACCTGTTGCTGAAATTACTAAGTGAACGAGGGAAAGGAGAAGGGGGTTCATATGATTGATATTTACTTTGTATTATTTCTATTGCTTTTCATCTTATCTGAAGATAGTTGCATATTAAAAAATATAGATTGCGTAAATAGGTCATTTGTTGATTTAATCCTTCTTTCAAGTAAACATTTTTAATGGATACCAACTTGTTTTCTAATAAACCCCATTTAATTGTTGACAATATAAACTTTATAATAATATAAAAGATAACTATACATTTCATACATTTCAGAGAATAATAAGCCATTTTTTTAATGATAAGAAAAATCATATTCAGTTAGTTCTCTGATTCTCTGAGTCAAGCACTTTATGATCCTGAGCTGCACGTTTGGCACATTTTTCTCTGATTAACTTTTTAGTATTAGGCAAAGGAAGATGTTTCATTGAGTACTGCACGTGATTTTTTTATGGGTTCTTAAATTATGTATGATAAAAGTAGCTTTAAGATTTAAAATGATCAAAAGTTGGAAAATTGCTTACTAACACAGTCTTTGTAAGTATATCATTCAGTCCTCTGCAGAGCAAAAGTCAAGGCTAAATAAAACTAGTACTGAAAATATTTGGCTGACTCTATTAGAATACCCACATCTAGACAACAAAGCTCATTGTTTCCTTGACAATGTTTTTCTCCAGAAAATAATGATGAACTTTAATTTTAAATACCCTCATCAGGACAAACACTGAAACTGAAGTCTGTTTACTACTGGTTCCACTTCAACCACACTCAGTTCATGAACCCTGACACGGTAAAAGGAATAATTTGTTTTACACCAAAGAAAGTCTTTGAAAAATAAAGCAGTCAGATTCCAAATAGGGAATAAAGAGATTTCTTGATGTTTCAAGCCAGATTTTCCTAGTGGCTCCATTACAAGTATTTATAATTTATGACCAATGATAAAAGAATGAGACCAAATGAAAAGAAATATGAATAAATGGTTAGCTTCTGAGTAGCAATTAATACTTTAAATTGTAAAATGGTCTTTTCTACAATTTACATATAAATGATATGCAGGCACCACGATGAGGCTGACTTTTTGTAAAATCCTAACGAAGGCCCAGGTAGAAGGCGGATTTTCAAACCCACCCCTCGGATCCAAACGGCATGAGCTCTAAGCACGACCCTCTTTGAACAGGGCAGATCCACTCTTGAAAAATCTGCTTCATACATTAGGGTTGTGCTTCAGACTTCTTTCTTAAACCGCTGACATACCCAAAGAAACGTCTTTACCTGATCTATTCTTAGCGGCCTGGAGGAAATCCTCATCATCCTCATCCTCATCACAGCTCTCGCAGTTGGATTGTTGGAGGGCTGTTTCCAAGGGGCCTTCCGCTGGGTCTGCGTCTTTGCGCGGATCGAAGCTCCGCAGAGCGACCAGGCGGTGGTGCACTGCTGCGTACAGAGACCCGGTGTCCTTGGCGTTGGCCTGCGTGAAGAAAAGTAAGTTGTTAAGACTAAAAATCACTTAACATTTTTAGGATTTTTTAACCTTTCACTCTGAATAAGGAAGGAATTACATGGAATAAATCTAAAAACTAAAGGGGTAAAACGTCAATTTATCTTGAACAAAATTGGATCCTAAAGTGGACCATTTTATAAGCCATCCCAATGAGTGCGCTTCCGACTGAGAAAAGTTAAAGTTGGTGATTTAAAATTTCTATTGGAGTTTAACTTTGTGAAGACCATCCCTCTCCCACTGTTTTCACCCTGTAGGAAACTAGAATTGGGGAGATGGGAGAAGACTTCCATTTCGTTTACCACAGGTATTCAGACGCGTCTGACTTTATACAGCTAGGTGGCAAAGTGTCTGACATAATGAATCCCAGGTTTTCATCATCTAACTCAGTGCTCTTTAAGGTAACATGGCAGTATTATATTTTTGTGTCTTTTCACAATTTCAAAGAAAATCTGGGAAATTTTTTCCCTTTGCTAATCCTCCAGAGAGTTATCAAACATTTTAAAACCCAAAACCGAGGGTTAAACCAACTATATACAAACTTTTGGGAGAAGGGTCTAAAAGTATATATTTTTTTCTTTTGCATGTTCTTAAGCTGCCTTAAGTGCCTGTGGGTAAAAAACTTAATTATAAATGCAATAAAATATTTTTGTTTCTCATATTGTATATGATATTACAGAGTAGTTGTTGAGTAAATATTTGTTGACTTGACTAATTTAATTTTTATATCATATGCAAAGGCATAATTTTTCTTTAGTAAGCTACTGAATAACAAATATTGAAAGAATATTTCTAATTGAAATATGAATACTATTATGCTTCCTTAACTTTCTTGCATTAAATTTTAGATATGCCTTTCGCTAGTTAAAGTATTTATTTCCTTCTGACAAATTCACTCAGATGTTTTCATTTAAGAAATTCAGAACAAGAAGTTAAAAATAAAATAATATATTTTTTCAATGACAAATTTGCAATGTTTTAAAAAATTATAATTCCTTTGAGGAATCACCATAAGAAAATGCTGGTGAGAATGAAAATTGGTTCAGTCTTTCTGGAGAGAAATTTGTTGAGACAAGTCAAAAATTTTTCCCAAGAAAATTAACGTACACGTATAGAGTTTCTTGCAACCTTTTTAAAGAATTTATAATAATGAAATATAGTAAATTACCTAAGTATTTAACAAAGTGGGATTAATGGAATGAATGAGGATGCAAAATACAATAGAATTCTTTTTACCTGTTAAAAGAATTTTTAAAGCATGACCTGCTATTTAATGACACAAAAACACTGATTTTCATTGGTAAGTGAAAAAAGCTTACACATACGTACTTTACAATCAAATATTAGCTATCAAATCTTCTCAACCAATTTATAGAGTATATTATTATCTTCATGTGGCAGATGAGTAAATCAGGTTAAGGAAGGATAAGTAACTTGCCTGAAGGTCATACAGTATGTCCAGTTTGGTACATATGCATACTATATGTACATATATTTGTACTAAAATACAGTATAGACCAAAATGTTAATAGTGACCCTCTCTCAGAGTGGCATTTGGGGTCATTTTTATTTGCATTTAATTTGCTTATCTCTAAAAAGTATCCTACGATTTAAAAAGGCAGCATGCGTCCAGTACGGCACTGCAGAATCTAGCTGCAGTTAGCAGTCTAATAATCTGTCTCCGTCTCAGGCAGGCTGCTCGACCCACTCAAAGCAGGTGATCTGGGCTGACAGGGTATCATCTTCCTAAACGATAAACAGGTTTTCAGCATCATCTTATTCCAACATCTTAATACTCTACATCACTTGCACCTAAAAGTGCACTTACTGGCAATTAATAATATCTTTGGTTTTTCATCAGTAGTCACTTGTCAACGTTTTTTTGTTGTTGTTGTTTTGTTTTGTTTTAATTTCCATTACTCTGTGGAAGCCAATTTACTTGTATTGTTACCTTCTGCCTGAGTCACTTGGGTACTGAATTTTCTCCAGCCTCCTGGGTCTTGGCCCACAGGGGAGACCCAGCCTTTTTTTCTGACCTGATTCCTGACAGCTCTCTCTCTTGTGCCTGGATATCTCATGTTTACGGTCAAGCTCTCCTGTTGCAGGGAACAGCCAAGGCTGTGCTCCCATCCTGTTACCTTGGAGACTGACTCATGTCCAGAATTGGAATTTGCTGTTGGATTGGTTAACTTGCTAGCTCTGTGATTTTCCATTTCTCACTTATTCCTTTCCAGGGATCTCAAAGCCTTCTCAATTCAGCATTCAGTATAAGCATCAGGCTGTGGATTCTGCTAGCTTCTTAGGAGCCAATCTTGACACCAGTCCCTTTGGTAACTTAGTAAGATTTTTGACATAATTTCAATTCGTAAAGAAAAATGTAGAGGCTCAGTGGCATACATCAATAAAAATGTCTCAGGATAGGTACCAATCGATTACTGTAGCTTGTGGTATTAATTTCTAAATTCCATGTAAAATTTAGGTCACATTAGACTATATACAACAAAAATGAATGGCTGATTTTTTGTCAATGGTACAGATTATCATAATAAAATGAAAAAACAAATTAGTAATTACAGAGGTCTGTAACTATAGCAGGGTAGGTAATCCTCCATCATTGAAATTTATTACTTACTTGAATTAAAAACACTTTGATGCTATAGTCTTCTAAATCAGTAGCTGTTATTCGTAAATTCTGGTGGTTGGCTCTTTGAATCTCCATCTGAGCCCAGAGTTTGCTGTTGAGAATCAGCCTCAGGCTGCCTTGATTGCGCATAACTAAAATAGGAAGGTAAACTCATCAGGCCACCAAACAATTGATTTCTCAGCCTTCCAGGGGAATTTCCCATTGTTGAAAGCAAAGTAAATCTTGTTGTCATTTTTTGGATTGTATTTGCACTCTTAAATTTGACTCGATTATAACTTGGTTTTGAAACTGGGCTTTAGTATGTTAGAGGATTTTTGTTTGTTAGTTTTGGTTAAAATGCTGGAGTTATATATTTTTTATTCTAATATTTAAAATGATTAAAAATTTTAGAACTCCTTTGAGGACCTAGTGGTCTGAACAATTCATCCAGGAATTGTTTAAAATATAGAAAGCTGAAACAAAATCTTTAAGCATCTGGAAAATGGAGTTAGTTAAATGAATGACGGTACAGCTAGCTATTCAAGGTATTATGAACCCATGAAACATACTGAAACAATGATTGCTGTGGAAAGGTGATCATGGTATAGTGTGTAAAAAGAAGAAATCAGGTTGCAAAGCAATATAAACATCATGAAACATATTTTTCAATATAGGTATACATTTATGTATATAGAGAACAAAGCCTAGAGGAATATATTGTTAATAGAGGCGATCACAGGAAGGCAGGCCTATGAATGATTTTTTAAATTGTTGTTGATCTGTATTTTCTGTCATCTATAACAAATATGTATTTCCTGTATAATAAAAAAGAAAAGTTGTCTTGTGGCTTTTTTGGCAGCTGGTGGAAGGAGTAGACTTAAACCAGAGCAGAAAAACAAGAAGCACCTGCCTTGGGAGTAATTACTTGGTTGGATTACTTAGAAACTTGTTTTGGATTACTTAGAAACCTGTTTTTCAGTTACAGAACTGAAGACATTGCTTCTATTCTCTTAGCCTGAATTCTATTCCTTACCCATTTTTTCAGCTTGATATCTGAAACTCGATAAACGCACATAGACCCAGATCCGACTTCTGTCTGTGTTCTCCTGCACCGCTTGGACTGCCGAATGTTGACCAAACCTACAAACCCTACCCAAATCTCTGCCTGGGCTCACTTTCAGTCTGGGCCTCTGAACAAGGGCCAGAGAGTCTTCCCGATGCCAAAACCCTCCCAAGTCTCTCAGTTTGACTGACTCCAGATTCCAACTATCACTCTGTCTGCAGAATTCAACAACCACACACCTTTTATTTGCTTGGAAACTGACCCTTCATCCCAACCCACACACTGTGTTTAGAATGGCAAGACTAAATTATAAGGTAAATGTTCTCTTTTAGAAAAACTATTTTCACTTTTTAAATAATTTGTATCATATTCCTTTAACTAATAATGAATTCACTATTTAGGTATGCGATTGGCTCTATCACAGATACTTTACATGCATTATCTCACTGAATTCTCAAAATCACTCAGTAAGTTGTAGAATATTATCCCCATCTTAAAATGATACAACTAGGGCAGAGAGAGGGTAAGTAACTTGTCCAAGGTCACCAGATGGTCAGAGTGGGAACCAGAACTGGTACCCGTGTACTCTGATAGCAGAGCCTACTCTAAACAGGAAGCCCCTATAGTAATTGGAAACAATGTTGTTTTCAACAGTCTGATTTATTGACATATTTTATAACGCATCTCCAGAAAATGATATGCATCCGTATTGGAAATTTTACCCTGAGAAACAGCACCCTGCCGTACAAGCGATTCCTTACTCAGTCTGGACTGGGAGACTCCGCAGTCGCCGCCGGCCGTGTCGTTCAACCTCAGCGCCCCCCGGCCCCTTTCTGTCCAGGACTCTGTCGTCTTGTTGAATACGAAAAGCTTGCAGTTGATCTGAAGGGCAAGATTTTAAAATGTCAAGTATATAGAAAGTGTTTTTCAAATTCTTTCCTATACTTGTATTTGTTAGCTCTCTTATCAGAATAACCTCTGTTAGTGATTTATATGTCAGCTTTTAAATATTATTTAACTTTTAAAAACGTACAAGTTTTGAATAGCTCAAACATCAAACAGCAGGAAAATGTCCAAAGGGAGATGTCCCTCCCCCAACCCTAGTTTCCCATCTGTGCTTTTTATCCCCTGCAATAGGTAACTGCTATCGCTAATATTTTGTTTATCCTTCCAGAGATATTTATATGTATATACATACCAATACATATATATGTTCCCATTTTCTTTCTGTAAATGATAGAATATCATACTATTTTCTTTCTTTTTTTTTTTTTAAGAGGGAGAAAAACAGCAATGTGCGGTTGACTCTCACACACCCCCAGCTGGGGACCTGGCCTGCAACCCAGGCATGTGCCCTGACTGGGAATCGAACCAGCAACCCTTTGGTTCACAGACCAGCACTCAATCCACTGAGCCACACCAGCTGGGGCTCATACTATTTTCTGTATCTTGCTTTTTCACTTAACTATAGAGAATGTAGCAAAAGTAGGTTTATGGTAATGAACACATGAAACAGTTAATTCTTGTCTTATTTCTCAATTATTGTATTATTTTCCATATGAATGACTGTAAACCACTTTTTCCCCGCCCTGTGTATCTGTATACACACACGAACTTTTAAATTAAACAATGCTATTTGAGCTACGTGGTTTATTGGAAAGAAACCATGGAACTATTTGTATGCTTAAAATATCTTAAAGAATATAGCATGAGAACTAAGAAGCACTACCAGAATACCCAACTGCAATTTTAAATGCCAGTGCATTTCAAGTACCGCTGTGTAAATGAATCACCTGGAAGACTTGCCAGGGTCTCACCCCTAGTGATCGCTTTGATGAGTCTAGGGCTGATTGGATGTGAGGCTTTGCTTTGAGACACACTTGTATAGTAAATGTATTAGCAGGTAGTGGAGGGGGAGAAGAGGAAAGGAGAGAGTTTGGTAGAAGAGCAGATGTAGAAAGATGAAGAGAAATCGGTGCCTAGTTGAAAAAAATGGTCAAGTTGTAGTAATCACTTTTCATATGCCTAGGCTGAGACCTGGACCACTCAACATTCAAATCCTGGGTAGGATAGTGTGTGCTACGTGTGTAAAACTCTTGATGCATAGGAAAGTCAACACTTACTTAAAAACTTTCAAAAGGAAAACAAAATTCTTTTACTCTCTTGAACTAAAATCAATTCATCAGCACTTGAAAACTTTCAGTGTACGCTGCATTTTTAAGTCATCATGATAACAGCCGTGACTGTACAAGCAGGCGGAGAAGCATAAAACAGGTTGAAGTCGTGTGAAGAAAGGGTTCTGAGCTGTCTTCGTCCTAAGGGACTGATAGGAGTGGTTGTACACCCAACGACATGTACTTTTCCTGCAAACTACATGTACAAAATGGAAGAATACAACAGAATACTGGTTTAATTTTTGGAAGTGTTTAAAATTTTTATTTAAGTCACTCAGTTTGCTTGGAAACTGTATTTCTGCCTTTTAAAAAGATGTCCCTGCTGATGGTAACTTCATTCTGTGTATGTAAGTACAAACACAAAGAGCAATGCAGGATATACAGACCTTCAGCACATTATATTCCGCTTCCTCCCCTGTTATTACATCGATTTTCTTCAGCAAACATGATGGTGATGATTTAGAAGAGAGAGCAGCAGCTGATTCAATTAGGGACATATTTTTGATAGAGTCTGTTCCTAAAAAAAAATGGGGAAAAAAGAACACATAAAAGGCCCCATTTTCTTTACACATTCTTTGTTGCCCCTATTAAACACTTGTCTCTTCCACTTTTTATAACAATGACTGTTTCCAAAAAACCAAAGTTCTTGAGTTTAGGTGAATCTCTTTAATGATTCCCCACATCATTAAGTCAATAATTTTAAAAAGCTTCAATATCATGTAACCATATTTATACGCTTAATCTTTTCCAACAAATTTTAAACTACTGAACTATTGTTTTTGTATTTTGTAGATATTAAATAAATGATATGGAAAAATGGGAAATAAACTTATTGAACCCAATGATTTACAAATGAAACAATTCTTACTTGAGTTTGGAGAGTTGATAGGAAATTTTAGAGTGGATTTGAATAGTTTTTCCTTGGCATAAGAATCATTTTCAAGTTGAGACTGGGTGAGTTTTTGAGTACCCTAGGTGGGGGAAAAAGAGGTATTACTTAATTTTACCCTCATTTATTCACAGTAAGTCAAAAGATACCTTTGTTCCTCTGTTTTAACAGAGGGGTAAACCAACCCCATCGCTATGTATTTGTCTGGGCTCCCTGCCGGCTGGACAGGAAACTCCTCCCCATCCTCAGAGGACCTTGGGACTGATCTTCAGGAAGCATAATCCAGTTACCACCAGCCTACTTCAGCTGGGATCCAGTTCCAGGGACGATGTGAGGCGTTTTAAGAGGCCCAAAAGGTGGTGACCCCTGTTCCCTGCTACCACCAGGCTAACCTGATGCCTGTAAGGACGTGCAACTATTATCTGTTTCAAGGTATTTCCGTATTCCCAGCAATTCGCTGTTTCTACCCATTGCATTAAATAAATAATGATAGTAAATCATCCAGAGAACCCACTGAGCTGTCTCACAGATCATCTTCAGAGAAAGACTCCTAATTTTCCTCCAAGACAGTTTTGCCAACCATCGCTTTTCAGGCTGTGTGCGTGGGTCTGCGCCCATGCGTTGTAAGCAAGGCCTGTGTGAAAAAGACGGGGTAACTGCTCTGCCATTTATGATACTGTATGGCCCCCAGCAGAACAGGGGAAATAGGAATGACACTTAGGTGTATATCTTTTCCCTTATAAATGCAAGATTCTTTCACATTATTTAACTGGACATCAAGATGTTCTATTAAAATTGGTAGAGATGGGGACAATTATTTCCATTTTCAGGAAATAGAAACTAAGGCACAGAAAGCTTAATGATTAACTCTAAAAGCTTGTGGTCAGCTAGCTAACAAGTCAGGAGGATATCCTGGCTCCCAAACCACAAGGCCAAGGGAATGCAGGATTAACCAGAAAACAAATATAAGTTATCTCTGTTGCTCTGATCTTGAGGATGTTATCAACTTAAAGAGATAGGAAGCTTAGGTTCTTTTATGAACCAAATGTCAAGTGCCCACAGGAAAGTACACAGGTGCCTCCTCAAAATACACCTATGATCCTGACCTGTTTATTTGTATAGGTACCTCTGTGTCTCTCTCTGCTGGACTGTAAGCACCTCTAACACACTGAGTCTCCTTTAGGTTTGCATAACCCTTTGCCCCTGTGGTTTTCAAGCCTGGGCATATGCTAGAATCGCCTGACCCCTGGCCTCACCCACAGAGATTCTGATCCAATCGGTTTGGGGAGATGCCCAGGCATCAGGACTACTTTAAAGGCTCACCGGATGTCTAATAAGCAGCCAAACTTGACACTAATGCCAATGCTTTGTATCGCATAAGAACTCAATACATTTGTTAAAGTGAGTCGAATGTTAAGGTTGATCCTATGAGGTTTGGAGTTATTTTATTTTTGTCTGTGTTGTCTTACAGAGGCCGTGACTAATCTAGTGCCAAACTTAGGAATAAATGTCATGCACTAACTGTGCCTAAAGTTACTGCCTGGAGCTTCACTCTGGAACTTGGTCCATTCTGGTTCAGATGCAAAGGTGTGGGTCAACAACTCTAGGATGGCCCGGGTTGACCTTCATTTTAGGAGTGTCAGAAGTATGCCTCTAACTAAAAAGCTATGATGCTATTCTTGGAATTGGTGTTCAGCCTGGGAAGGTGTGGAATAAAGTACATCTTAAAAGTGACTGATTTGTGGAAGCCCTGAAAATCCTGGAATAAACTGGCCTCATGAGTTGGTCCTTTTGTTACTCTGAACTGTTTTATGGGCTTTTAAACCTCTGCAGCCTCTTTGAGGTCCTTCACATAACTAACAGCCACAAGGCAAGATAGCCACTTTGGCCTGTCTTCGCCAAGATTCTGGTCTGGGTAAAAGCTGGAAAGGGGGCGAAGATGTGATGGGCCAGATTAAAGCACAGGCACGTTTGCGCCACAGTTTTCACTTTGCTGTGTAAATCCTAGCTAGATGATTGTTGGGAACCACCCTGCCTGGTTTGCGAAGATTTAACCCTCCGTGGCTAAGGCTGAGTAAGAGACCTTGGGACCATAAGCCATAAGGAGACAAAGCTTATCTCCCTGGCAGGGATGCCGCCTCTTATTTTACCCTGCTAGGCCCAGGGCAGAAGACTGGTTAGCCAATGACGGGTAAGATTCCTCAAGGGAGGGATGACCTAAGACAGGCATGCGAAGGGGCCCTCAGAGAAGGACTTGGGGGGCTATAGAAAAAGGGGGTGATGGACCCTCGCCCCTCGGCTTTGACATAGCCTGAGTCCTCATTCTGTCTGCAAGAAGTCTCCTAATCTCTTGGCTGCCTTACTTCCCCTGCCTGCCTTAAGCCTGAAACAATGCTGGAGGTGGGTGCGGCCCTGGGCTGGAAAGGGCTGGAAAGGTTCCCTGGGGTGATCAGGCCTAAGAAAGAATGCGTAAAATCCTGTGAAAGCGGCTTTGCTAAGAATGTCCTCAGTTTTCTGATAAAGGTCCAAGCCTGAAATGAGTTTGTTTCCCAAAGTTTTATAGCCCTTTAGCTAACTGACCTGACTCAGAATAAGCCTTCATAGTTCTTTGTATGTTATCTATTGTTTGATCATTACTGCCTGACAATGATTGATGAGCTTTGCCTGTATTCCTATGCAAATTAAACCCAATAAAAGGCCATCAAAGAACAGGCTCCTGGCCCTTCTCCTCTGAGAGATCAACCACCTTTCCTCCCCAAGCAGATCATGTCTTGGTAGACTTATTCTCATCCATGACAGCCCAGGGTTGGGGGGCGGCGACGTGCCCAGCGGGCAGAGCCCCCCTACAGATGATGCTGTTTTAGAGACATGCCCGAAGGAGGGCAGAGCAGCAGCTGCCGTGGACAGGATGCTCAGTACTGAATGAGGTGGCAGTGTAATAGTTCAGCGGTCTACACTAGGCAAGTGTATTCCCCTAGGCAAGTGATTTTCCTCTGACAGTGCCCAGAAGTTATAGTAACACTTTTCAGTGTAAGAGCTAGAAGGGGAGAGTGGTGGTTAATAAGAAAAAGAAATGGCAAAGATTTTAAATGCAGCTTGTTACAAAAAAGGCTATTGAAAAACTAGTTAAAATATCATTATCAGTTGAGCTTATCTAACTAGTGCAGTTAATTCTGGGATTTCCTTGGGTACCTTTGGTTTAACATAAGTCAAGAACTATAATATTTCTCATTGGTAATAATGTTACAATTATACAATTTTCTTCCTCTGTGGGTTCCTATCATTCTGATAGGGGACTTAAGAGTTGGAAATTATAATTTAAGTAATAGCTAATAAGCTTAGTAATCAATGCATGTAAAAACTTTTGTTCCAGGAACTGAAGGTATGACCCACCCTGACTCCAGGAGACCAAAGGCAGTCCCACCTTTGTTCCTCAGGAGGACTGCAAGCAATTCAAGATGCTATTTGAGCCATTGTCCTCCAGGGTGAGATGACCACTGCCTGGGGCTCAGCTTAAGACCACCCAGGGCAAAAATGCTGAAGTTGTTTTTTCTTAATCCAATTAACTCTTCCCTGAATTCCAAACCCCTTACCTACACTTTGTTCTCCTTATAAAAAGGGCCATTTTAAAATGTAATTTAAGATGGTCTGTTAGGGACTTCTGGCCAAGATGGAGGTGTAAGTAGAAACACTGTGCCTCCTCGCACAAACAAAAGAAGGACAACAACAATTTAAAAACAGAAAACAACAAGAACTGACAGAAAACTGAACTGTATGGAAGTCCGACAACCAAGGAGTTAAAGAAGAAACATTAATCCAAACCCAGCAAGGCAGCAGATTGTGGAGTAGGGTGGGCAAGGCTGCAGCTGGCCGGCAAGGGAGCAGCTGGAGGAGTGGGCAGTCCCACATTCAAGCACAGATAAACTGGGAGGAACAACTGGGGAGTGAAACAGACCATGCAGCCCAGGGCTCCATCTCAGGGAAATAAAGCCTCAAACCTCTGACTGAAAACACCTGTGGGGTTGAGGCAGCAGTGGGAGAAATTCCCAGCCCCACAGGAGAGTTCATTAGAGAGATCCACAGGGTCCTAGAACGTACACAAGCCCACCCACCCAGGAATCAGCCCCAGGAGGGCCCGATTTGATTGTGGGCCGCGGGGAAAGTGACTGAAAGCTGGCAGAGAGCAGAGCACTCGCCATTGTTCCCTCGCAGACCCCTCCCCCACACACAGTGTCACAATGTAGCCACGTGGGTCGCCCTGCCCTGGTGGTACCTAAGGCTCTGCCCCTTACTAGGCAATAGGCACACCAAGACAAAAAAAAAATGGTCCAAATGAAAGAACAGATCAAAGCTCCAGAAAAAATACAACTAAGCCATGAAGAGATAGCCAAACTAGCACAGTTCAAAACACTTGTAATCAGGATGCTCAGAGAATTGGTTGAATTTGGTTGCAAATTAGATGAAGAAATGAAGGCTATGCTAAGTGAAATAAAGGAAAATATACAGGTAACCAAGTGATGGGAAGGAAACTGGCACTCAAGTCAACAGTGTGGACCAGAAGGAATAAAGAAACATTCAACCAGAAAAGAATGAAGAGCCCTGGCTGGTGTATCTCAGTGGACTGAGTGCAGGCTGGGAACCGAAGGGTCCCAGTTCGATTCCCAGTCAGGGCACATGCCTGGGTTGCGGGCCAGGTCCCCATGAGGGCCATGTGAGAGGCAACCATACATTGCTGTTTCTCTCCCTCTCTTTCTCCCTCCCTTCCCCTCTCTCTAAAAATAAATAAAAATAAAAAATCTAAAAAAAAGAGAAAAGAATGAAGAAACAAGAATTTAAAAATGTGAGGAGAGGCTTAGGAAACTCCAGGACATCTTTAAACATTACAACATCCGAACTATAAGAATACCAGAAGGAGAAGAGGAAGACCAAGGGATTGAAAACTTATTTGAACAAGTAATGAATGAGAACTTCCCCAAGCTGGCAAGGGAAATAGACTTTCAGGAAGTTCAGGAAGCTCAGAGAGTCCCAAAGAAGTTGGACCCAAGGAGGAACACATCAAGGCACATCATAATTACATTACCCAAGATTAACAATAAGGAGAGAATCTTAGAAGCAGCAAGAGAAAGGGGACAGTTACCTACAAAGGAGTTCCCAGAAGACTGTCAGCTGATTTCTCAAAAGAGACCTTGCAGGCAAGAAGGAGCTGGAAAGAAGTATACCAAGTCATGAAAGGCAAGGACCTATATCCAAGATTACTCTATTCAGCAAAGCTTTCTTTTAGAATGGAAGGGCAGATAAAGTACTTCTCAGATAAGGTCAAGTTAAAGGAGTTCATCATCACCAACCCCTTATTATATGAAATATTAAAGGGATTTATCTAAGAAAAAGAAGATAAAAAAATATGAATAGAGACTTCCTAAGATGGCGGCATAGGTGAATGCACCATACTGTCTCGCACAACCAAACAAGGAAAAAAATCAGAAATCTACACATCCAAAAACAGCCAGATCTGACAGAAAATCGAATTGAGAGGAAGTCCGACAACCAAGGAATTAAAGAAGATACATTTATCCAGTCTGGTGAGCCGGGAGGAGCAGGGCGGAGGGAGAGCGCTCGACGACCCCACGGCAAGCAGGTGAACAGATGGCAGGTCCTCGGTTGGAGGGGCGGTTCCCGTGGGGCTGCAGCACACCCAGACGGGGGGCCTGACTGAAGCGCAGTCTGCACCTGGCTCATCCGGACCCAGCAGGGCCGTGACTGGTGGACCGGGCAGGTCCGCATTCGTGTGCAGAGAAACCGGGAAAGAAAGCAGTGCGCAGCCCATCGGCGCAGATTGAGAGCACCTGTGGGGGTGGAGTCCACGGCAGGAGGAACTCCCGGCCTCACAGGAGAGTTCGCTGGGGTGACCCATGGGGGATTGGAGCTGTGCAGCCAGTCCAGCGACCCCGGAGCGACCCCAGAGCCAGCGCAGAGGGGCCCGAATTGCTTGCAGGAGGCGGTGTGGGTGCGGAGTGAGAAGAAGGCGCCATTGTGCGCTCAGGTCCCGCCCCCACAGGCTACGTCACAGCACAACTACCGGGAACTTCCCTGCACAGGGGATCCCCAAGACTCCACCCCCCTTACAGTAACAGGATCACCGAGGGGAAAAAAAAAATGGTCCAAAGAAAGGAACAGATCAAAGCCCCAGAGCTAACCGACCAAGACATAGCCAACCTATCAGATGCACAGTTCAAAACCCTTGTAATATGGATGCTAACAGAATTCGACGAAAAATTAACGAACTTGCTTGAACAAATGAGGAGAGATCTGCAGGGAACCAATAGAGATAAGGAAACTGGGACTCAAATCAATGGAGTGGACCAGCAGAAAGAAAAAACATCCAACCAGAAAAGAATGAAGCAACAAGAATTCAAAAAATGGAGGAGGGGCTCAGAAACCTCCAAGACATCTGTAAACATCCCAACATACGGATCATAGGACTGCCAGAAGGAGAAGAAGAAATCCAAGGAATTGAAAAAATATTTGAACACATAATGATGGAGAATTTCCCGAAGCTGGTGAAGGAAATAGACTTTCGGGAAGTCCAGGAAGCTCAGAGAGTCCCAAAGAAGTTGGACCCAAAGAGGAACACACCAAGACACATCATAATTACGTTACCCAAGATCACAAATAAGGATCCTGGGAGCAGCAAGAGGAAAGGAGACAGTTACCTACAAAGGAATTCCCATAAGACTGTCAGCTGATTTCTCAAAGGAGACCTTGCAGGCAAGAAGGGGCTGGACAAAGGTGTTCCAAGTCATGAAAGGCAAGGACCTACATCCAAGAATACTCTATCCAGCAAAGATTTCATTTAGAATGGAAGGGCAGAGAAAGTGCTTCGCAGATAAGGTCAAGTTCAAGAAGTTCATCACCACCCAGCCTTTATTGTATGAAATGTTGAAGGGAGTTATATGAGGTATGGAGGAATATCAACAGGGGAGTGG
>PVJI01019588.1:0-30711 GCA_004026765.1 Micronycteris hirsuta | reverse complement strand
TGGGCAAGTACAATCAAATAGTCTCTATTTGGATGTCACCATATATGAGTTTGTATTGAGGGTAAATCAAGTATGATGTCTTTAATTGTAGGTTCCTGAGCTAATAGGGGTATCTTTTTTTTTTTTTTTTACAAATTCCAGCAAGAGTCAAGTTGCCTCTTTGAGGTTCACAACCACTCCCCCAACTGACAGGTAAGACGTTGGATCATTTAGCTAAACTATGTGCTTCTGTACTCAAAACATGTATAAACCACCTGTTTGTATTCATTTCCCCATATCTGGTGGAAAATCTAACAGTCTGCATCAGAGATCTGGTTTGCTTTTATCTTGTAGTGAACGTCTGATGAAGGTACATGCAGGGTCCTAAGACAGGTAGCCCAGGACACACCCACTGACCAAGGGCTTGGGCAGGACTTAGAGAAAAGTGGTCCTGGGGTCTTGTCTAAGGATGAGAAAGAGATCATCAGCAGGGCAAGGTGGAAGGTTGGGTCTCTCATGTAAACGATTTCAGCCAATTCTTAATGATCGGCACACTTTCACACATGAAATTAGTTCATCGTTTTCAAATTGCAATGATTTAGCATCCTCCATGCTAATTCATTGCCCAGACCACTTAACAAAGCTGGGCATCTGCGTTCTGGTTCTCTGGGAGAAGTGTCAATGAAAAGCAAAAGGATATAAGGGAAGGCTTCGAGCCAGAGGGAGAAGAGAACCCAAGTTGCCTGGGCTTGAGTAAACAGCCCTAGATCACCAGGAGTTGACCGGTTTCATTTCATTGTCAATGCCAATGACTAGCAGCTCTTTCCTGGAAACCTCCACAAGGGTTAGACCTGGGGAGGCTGCCAGACAGACCCCTCGTCACCTTTCTTGACAATATTCCACAAAACCAAAATTCCTTTTGTGTTTGGTCATCAAAGCAGGGATGTCAAACAAGTCAGAAGCGCAGACATGACAGTGATAAATGGACATCAGGCCAGCACCTCCCAGGACGGCAGTGAAATCTTGACTTCAGAACTTCTCCCTGTGCTCAGAAAATTGTTATCTGTGGGAGCCTCCGCTGTGACCCCACGAAGCCACAAACTTTCAGCCCAAGTAGTCAAGACCATCCACGATGATCACTTTAAACTGCAGTATCAAAAGGCTGGGTGCGCTGACAATAAAGAAAATACATATCAAGATGACTGAGTATTCTTTAAATTTTAATCTGAATATTTGATGTTGTTCACACGGCCTTATTTCAGTTCTGGTTAGTTAATCCTCCAACTGAAAAGGCCTCACACCGGTAGCTGTCCTGGCTTCAGGCTGAGCCTGCACTGTGTCCTACAGTGGCAATGATCTATCTAATGAGGCAAACAACTTCCCACATACTCATATCTGCTGTAGCAAAGATAACAGCTGCACAACTCACTCACCTGCCAGCTAGGGGAAAGAAAATCCTATCAAAAAACATTGCGCCCTGGCTGGTGTTGCTCAGTGGATTGAGCACCAGCTGTGAACCAAAGGGTCGCCGGTTCAATTCCCAGTCAGGGCACATGCCTGGGTTGCGGGCCAGGTCCCCAGGGGGGCCACATGAGATGCAACCACACATTGATGTTTCTCTCCCTCTCTTTCTCCCTCCATTCCCTTCTGTCTAAAAATAAATAAATAAAATCTTAAAAAAAAATAAAAATAAAGACAGTTAAAAAAATTGCAAAATAAATGTCTACTAGGTGCCGCAGTTTGAGAAACAATAAATCTGATACTAAAAAAAGGGTTAGAAATTAGACAAAGTTTGCATGGAAACAGAAAACAGGATAATTGGGGAGGAATCACAAAGATTCCTCATAAATATCAACTTGTGTGAATCACTTCTCACTCTGTTATCTTTGGGTAATAACTCTGAAATCTAAGTGACTTACAACTACAAAGGTCTAGTTCTTGTTCATGGGACCTGTCATCTGTGGACTAAAATCTGTTCCGTGTGTCATCATTCTGGGATCCAAACTAAAGTAGGGACCCCCACCTGGTATAGCACACTCTCAGAGCAAAAAGAATGAAGGTACAACCACGATACTTGCTCTAAAGCTTCCACTGGGAAGTGGTACAAACCCTTCCTGCCCATATTCCATTGGCTGAACTGAGCTTGATGTCACTGGGGCAGGAAGTATAATCTTAACCACCGACAGGGTCCAGGAAGGGAGCTATGTGGATGGTCCTCATGAATGGGAAGGCGACATCACATATACTGGGGGCCAAGCATACGCTCAGCTCCACAGCTCCCTCAGCTAAAAGGAGGGCAAGTACCCTTCTTTGTTCGTAAATGTCTTGACTTCCAGAAAGCGGGAAAATAAAATAACAATGATTGTCATTTGATGATGACTTTGGTGGCATGTATATAGGAAAGCAACATGATTCAATTCAGTTTATTTTTTAAGTTAAATGTATTGTAACACTGTTTGAAACATGAGACGATTGCTTTGCACTTTCTGCTGTTTAGCCATTGAACAGATTGGCACTAGGATTGAGTCCATAAGCCACACTGATTTGAGAGCTTAAGCGCGTGCAAAAGATTGCTAAGTGTCACATTTAATCACATGTCCTTCCTTCTAGAACTCTAAATCGGGGAACATTTAAAATATATATTTGAGAGCCTGTACATTTTATTTATTGAAAAACATTTGTCTGACAAAACGTTCAGATGGACAAAAACAGTTAAGACCCTTTACTTGATCTATGACTATAATTGTTCTTCAGTCATTTCCTTTTGGAATTTATCCTTTCTAAATCATAAGCAGAGATGACTGTATCTTTCTACTTCTCCTATATCCTTCTCTCTGTATCAATGTCTTTGGCAGAAAATAAGAAGAAATAACAGCCTGTCTGCCACGGACAATGAAGTATATTCCTCACCTCACCTAGCATTTCACGCTGGGGCGGCATGACCCAAGAACTGCACGATGCGGTGATCAAACACAATACAAAGGTGGAGGTCCTTTCCACCCTTTTGTTCTCTCATCTGCAGCAGGTCAGCTTTATTCTTTGGCCATCCCAAACATTGAAATTAGGTGCTACAATATGTAGAGATAGTTGCTCCTTTTACCATTTTTATTATAATGTAGGAGTAAAAGAAACCTTTCCTGGGTGCTTTCCAGAAGATGCTCCTGCCTTCCTACAGCCATAATGACAATGGCTGACCCATGCTGAAGCCAATCTTTGTTGGCATATCCGATTTAAACTTTCCTTCTCAGCTGGAGACCGTCACTCCTGAGTCACAAGGGACAGGGGTGAGTGCCCAAGTGAAAATGTGAAGGGCTGGCGGGTTCTGTCGGTGAGAAGAAATGGGATTAAAGCTTCTGGCTAGGCCACCAACAGCGTCTGCTGTGCCCAAAGACAAGGTTTTCAATCATCCAAATAGAGAGTAGAATTGAAGCGATCATGTGTATAATTCAAACTGTAACAGTCCTAAAGCATCTACATCATTAAAGCCAAAGAAGACTTTGCAGAGCCCAAACTACAATGTCCTGGTGAGTCACTTCATTTTGCCATTACAAACCTGGCACCAGACATGTGTTTTTTCTTCAGCAAGAACAGAGATTGTGTTCCTTCCTTCTTTATTTATATTCCACTTCAGCTCCAAAAGGATTTGAGCAGGCCCATTTAACTTTGAAGGAGGGTGGGCACACAAATTGCCTTAATAATAAAACCAAATAAAATGGGACAATATTTTGAAATATTCTTTTTGGGTTTTTTTTTCTATAACTTTTCCAAATAACAGACTCAGACATGCATGAAATGGAGACAATAAAAGAAGACTACTTGAGACTTACAAGTTGTCGCATAAGCATTCTGTCTCCTTATGCATAAAATGGAAAGAATTAGAGTTCTGCGAACACTCTACATTGTAGTTACATAAAATATTTTAACCCTGTGTGTGAATGCTCTTACATCAAGACCAGCATACAGTACAGACTTGGATATCTGCATTGATTGAGACCCGACTGAATCTGGTGAATTCACTCAGTTCAGCCCAGTATGCCCTGGTCCTATGCAACATGCAAGGCATATTCAAGGTGCTAGGGATACGAATCTAATCAATCCAAGGTGTGGGAAGAAGACAAATGCATCCTCATATACAATGTGCCAAGCTTTAACAAGTACCATATTTTGCCGAATATAATGGGTACTTTTTTGGCCCAAATTTCTGAGGGAAAAATAATGATGTGCTTTACACATGTGTATTATTAAATTAACAATAAAAAATTAAAACAAGTCTGGCTGGTGTAGCTCTGTGGATTGAGCGCGGGCTGGGAACCAGAGGGTCCTGGTTCGATTCCCAGTCGGGGCACATGCCTGGGTTGTGGGCCAGGTCCCCGGTGAGGGCCATGTGAGGAGCAACCATACATTGATGTTTCTCCCTCTCTTTATCCCTCCCTTCTCCTCTCTCTGAAAATAAATAAAATCTTAAAAAAAAACAAAATTGAAACAAGAGTTTTTTTCCTGAAAACCTTGGCCAAAAACGTGAGTGCGCATTATACACGACAAAATGTGGTACTGTCATTGAGGTCATTTAAAACATGCTTAGGGCCTTGGGGGTCCAACCTTTCGGCATCTCTGGGCCACAACGGAAGAAGAAGAAGAGTTGTCTTGGGCCACGCATTAAATATACAAACGTTAACGAAAACAAAAAAAACTCATGTTTTAAGCACATTTGAGATTTTGTGTTGGGTCTCATTCATGGCCGCCCCAAGCCGCAAGCAGCCCACGGGCTGTGGGTGGCATGCCCCCGGTGAGACCAAGGTGGAGCTGTGCAATGAGGGGTATTCCGAGGAAATAACATTTAAGCCTGCCCATGCAGGAAAAGCCCCCGCTGCCCGGTGGAAACAGGAAGGGCCTTTCTTGCAGAGGACCAGTTCTCAATGGCAGTCAGGCTCTGGTTGCTGTGACTGAGTGAGGTCGCCCCGGGAGGAGGCACCTCCCAGGGAGCAGGCTAGGAGCAGGAATTTGTGTCTGGACTTGCAGGTCTTAAAGAAGAACACTAAAGGAAGTCTAAGTGTGTTGTCCACGACAACTCTTGTTAAAATCCACCCAGCTGTCCAACACTCCAACTCCTTACAATGCGGGGACATTCCCACCCTCCGACCTGAGATGCATTCTGTCTCCCCATCCCGTCTGCCCTGCTTGCAGCGACACTCCACTCTCTCCATTCTGTCCTGAAAGATGACCCTCTAGCTCTGGTTCTCTTTCTCTTGGGACCTGATGTGGGTGCCTTGGACCTCCCCCCGCCTTTTCTGCCCATTATTCCAATCCACTTGCCTACTGCCCTAATACCCTAGCTCCGCACTCCAAAAATCCGAGAGCAGCATGATGCTCCCAAATTGGGCGAAGGAAATGGCATCGTCGCCTCTCTTCAGGAAGACTGTGGACTCCCACTGAGCAAATCATTTTAAATGAAAGTGGACACGTAAAGATGCTAGGACAGGGAAACTTTGCAACCATATTAATCAGAAAAAAAGTCTTCCTATGCAGAGCACTTGTCCTGATTTGAGGATTTTAGCAATGTAAAATGTCAGAAGCAGAGGGGAACTTAGAAACCTTGCCCAACTTCCTCACTTTCCAAAAGAAGAAGCCAAGGTCCAAGAAGAAGCCGGGAGAAGTGACCCCATTGAGCAGAAGCCTCTCTGCTCAGAAGGCCGTCTCCCTTGACTAGAAAGATCCTGCACCTTTGGTCTCCGGCATGAACTCTCAGCTCTGAAATGGCCAAAACAAATTCCCGCACAGTGTGGATGGCTAGTAAATGTCCTTGGATGAAAATATAAAATGGTAAAAAATTTCCCTACCCGTCTTTTTCCCTAGGAAAGCGGTCAGCTCAACCATTTGCAGGCTGGTCACTGAGACTTTACAAGCAGTGCCCTAATATTGTCCTACAGGCAAAAACAACGGGACAGTTGTGCCATGCAAATATTTACATTGGCTATCCCGGGGATTGGTCTATTTGGTCATTCTGATGGCTGAGAAAAGTGAGTCCCTTATCCTGAGCCAAGAGTTCGGTGTTGGTGCACATTGGTGTATGAGGTACATCACTAAACATAAACATGAAATCAGGGGCTGTGCCGGCACACCAACAATAAATCAGGTGACATGAGGCACAGCCTGGGGAGCTCCCCTGCGTTCTACGTACAACACGTGAGAAAGAGCAGGAACCCTCCCTCATCACTCCAGTAGGAAGCAAAGATAAGTTTCAGTAGCTGACAGAGCACTGAATTGTGGGGGCTCAGTTTCACCTCACACTGGCTCCTGCTCGCGGAGTTATAACACCAGGCTCAGAAGGAGCCTCCTGGTCTCTTTGCTGTTAATTGTGTATACCTGCAGCTGTTAATCCGATTATGACTCTCTCCAGTGATGGCCTGTGATAAGCCATTCATTCCCAGGCCCATTTTTTCAATCCCTTTCTCCCTGGGCTTCTTTGCCTCAACTCTCCTTCAGATACACTCAAAAAGCTTGGTAACAATTGGATCCTAACTACATTTTAACATAACACTTACATTCATGCTTCTGTTCACACTGTAAAAGGTAATCTTTGAATGGTTTAGGCATCTGGATTCTATTACGGCAAAGTATAGCACTTAAAATGGAAGAGACTTTTTACATTTGCGTGGAATTCAGGCAGCTGCCTGAACCACCCTTGGGCCTAGTTGTTTCAAAGAGATTTGCAACGGGCTTAAGTCAGAAATGATAAAATTGTCAAAAGACTTTGGAATTCCTTTTGGAAGACAGCTAAAAAATCAAATCAAACCAAACCTCCAAAAGGAAAAAAGGAAGAGATCTCTGCCTGCAGATTTTTAATAATATGGTTTATTGGGTCAAATGCTGAAACGCCAAACAGTGCTGCCGTGCACATCCAAGAAATGTTTCCACTTTTTCCTCTCGAATGCAACATTGGTTTTACAGTCCTGCAGATGACAAATCACATGGGTTTTTTTTTTACTTTTTCTTTTTTGTAGGGATATTGAACTTTTCTTCCATTTGTCCTATTTTATTTAAATAGTCCAAACCTCTGTGGTTTGGTCATTAAAATCCAGTTGGCAGAGAAAGGCTGAATCTTTATGTTTTCCAGCTGTGTTCCTACCAGCTCCACACAAGCATTATTAGCCATATGACCATGTTTACATCAGCCGTGCGCGAGGGTCTCACGAGCCATGCTGTAGCACGGAGATCTCGGTGTCTGAGGCCCAAGGGCTCACTGCACCCAGAGGAGGCAGATTTCCAAAGGGTGCTATCAACCTGAAAGAGAAGCGGCTGCCCAAGAACAGCGAGGCCAACCTTATCTCTGGTGTCCGCCACTCTAAATTAGATGGGGCGGGACACAGACGATGCACTGTAGGCAAATAAAAAAGTCCTTGGTAAAACAAGAGAGAAGCAGGCCAAAAGAAAGGGTCAGGTCACACAGTGGAAGAGAGAGGGGAGAGGTGGCTTCACGTCACAGATGGGCCGTCAGAAAGGTGACTTTCACTCGATGACATTTTTTACAGAATTAGAAAAATTCTTCACATTCATGTGGAACCTCAAGGGACCCTGAATAGCTACAGCAATCTGGAAAAACAAGAACCCAACTGGCGTTTGCACACTTCTGGATTTCAAAACACACACTACAAGCTACAGTAATAAAAACAGTGTGGTCCTGGCAAAGAGGAGGCCATTTGGACCAAGGGAAGCAAACAGAGACCTCAGAAATAAACACTCACATACACGGTCAAATGATGTTTTTGAGGGCGCCAAGACCATCCGGTGAGGAAAGGATAATCTTTTCGAAAATTACGCTGGGCAAACCAGTTATCCACACGCAAAAGAATGAAGTCAGACCCCCTTGCCTTGTGCAAAAATGGGCTCAAAGTGGTTCAAAGACCTACATAAGAGCTAAAACTATAAAACAGAAGAAAACAGGGGAAAATCTTCATGATATTGGATTCGGCCATGATTTCTTGGACATGACACCAAAAGCCCAGGCAACACCAACAAGAAGATAAATTGACTACATCAAAATTAAAAGCTTCTGTGCATCAAAGGAGACTGTCAACAAAGTGAAGTCAACCCACAGATATTTGGGAGAGAATATTTGCAAATTGTATACCTGATAAGGGGCTATTGTTCAGAAGATATATAGAACTCCTGCAACTCAACAACAACAAAATAAACAGCCCAATTTAAAAATGGGCAAAGAACTTGAATAAATACTTCCCCAAGAATATATACAAATAGCCAATAAGCACATGAAAAGGTGCTCTAGGTGACTAATTCTTAGGAAAATGCATATCAAAAGCACAATGAGATATCACTCTACACTGCTAGGATGGCTGTTTTCAAAAAGCTAGAAACCTATGTGATGGCAATGATATGGAGAAATCAGAATGCTGTGCACTGCTGGTGGGAAAGTAGAATGATGCAGTCACTATGGAAAATGATATGCAAGTTCCTCACAAAAATTAAAAGTAGGACTAATACACGATCCAGCAATTCTACTTCTGAATAAATATTCAAAAGAATTAGAAGGGACTCAAACATTTGTATATCCATGTTCTTAGCAGCACTATTCACAATTCAAAAGATGAAAGCAACCCAAGTGTTCATCAATAAATGAATGAATAAACAAAATGTGGCATATGAATATGATGGAATATTACTCAGCCTTGAAAAGGAAGGAAACTCTAGCCCATGCTGTAGCATGGATGAACCTTGAAGATACCACATTTTTTTGAACTATAAGATGCATCAGACCATAAAACGCACCTAGGTTTTAGAGGAGGAAAACACACAAAAAAATTCTGAAGCAAAAAATGTGGTAAAATATTTTACGTGTTCCTGCCTCCTGTGACCCCGCTCCACTGCTGCACCCTCATTTTCCTCCCAAATTTGGGGGGGGAGTGCATCTTATAGTCCAAAAACTACGGTACTATGTTAACTGAAACAATCCAGGCAGAAAAGAACAAATACAACATGATTCCACTTATATGAAGTCCTCAGAGTGGTCCAACTTATAAAGACAAAAGGTAGACTGGTGTTTGCAGGGCTGAGAGAGCTGGCAATGAGGGGTATGGCGGCTGTGGGACTTCGGTTTGGAAAGATGAAGAAAGTTCTAGAGACACTTGGTGGTGATGGCCGTGCTAACATTAAACGTACTTAATGTCACCAAACTGTAAAACTTAAAAAATGGTTAAAAGGATACATGATATATCATGTGTGTTATGCCACAATAAAAAGGTATTTTGAACAAGTTTTCAAATGTCCAACATCCCTAATTTAATAGAAAAGGCAGAGTTGCCTGCAGAAATAAAAGCCAGAGACGACTTCTTTAATGAGGAGAAAGCTGATTCTATACAACATACACCTTCCTGAAACATTAATTGTACATCCACACTTCGTGAATATTTTAAAGTAGTAATTTTCCTTTTTATGTAAAAAAAAAAAACTGCAAAGTAAAAAATTTAACAGCCCAAATTCTCACCTATCTCCATGACAAATGTGTACTTTTGCATATGAGGTTTCCAAACTGGAAAACATCAACTTCCAAAAGGTATGGACCACAGGGCGGCAAACATTTTATGTAAAGTGCCAGTGAGTAACTATTTCAGTTTTTTGCTAACCCCGTCTCCACTCTGTCTCCACTCCGACCCTGTCTCCACTCCTCGACCCTGCTGAGCAAGCAATCGATGGAAATGACAGACAAACTAATGGTCAGAGCTGAGTTCTACTCACACTTCCTGCACAAAAACAGGGGGTGAGCAGCGTTTGGTCACAGTCTGCTGACCACATAAGGTCTCTGATTCATTCTAGAAGAGTCTGATTAAAAAAAAAAAACTCAAACAAACAAAAACTCTGCTCTAGGGAAGTGATAAGTGAGTGGAGTGAGGAAGGACAAGAAAATAAGGAACTGTTCTTCAGGCCGTGGTGGTGGGGGGATGGGGGGGTGAGAGTGGAGAGGAATGGGGTAGAGAGGAGGTGCCCTCGAGCTCCCTGATCCCCAGTGGGTTTGATGGTGCTCCCTGCTCCCAGAGCTCAGGCCAGCAGGCACGCGGAGAGCTGGAGGTGGCGCAGTGGGAATCTTTAAAGAACGCGCTGCAAGGGAGGACCAGAGGATTGTAAAGGCTGAGGGGAGGCAGGGGGAGTAAAGCTGGGCAAGCTGCTTTGAATTAAAACTTTGAAAGAACTTTTGAATTGAAACAAAGGCAGTAAGCAGTTTTGACAAACTGATGTCCAGTGAATCACCTTACTGTGTGCAGAAAAGCATGCCCACCATTCAGTACTGATCTGGGGAAGGGAAACACAATTCTTAATTTAAACCATTTCCAGTTTTGCTTGGAGGCCAACTAGCAGCATAGAGTACATTTCATTTTAATATCCCAGCGTCCAGAGTGTGTATGTCTGTCCGACTAGAGCACGTGGCAGCGGATGAAAGAAGCACTTCTGTAGAACAGGCAGGGAGGGGCATTTTGGTGACTTATTTTACCCTCTGATTCACTTTTGGTCAACTCTCAGCAATGCCGCTGCCCCAACCTAAATAGTCAATCACCTGCGGCAGAGGGCAGGGTAGGTAGCAAAGCATCACCTAAGAATTCCCTTCCAAGCTGGCGGAGGGAGGGGAAGTTGGGGGTGTGGGGGCACCTGGACCAGCTACTTCTGCCACCTCATACCAGATGAATATTGTTCCAGTGTGGACGGAGGCAAACTGTCCCTTACTTGCCTGGGGTATTCAGTCACCCTTGGCAAGACTTCAAGAAGTTTTTGCTGTGATTACCTATAAACGGGGCATGGGATTTCACTTCGAAGCTGCAAGGTTTTCATGGTAGGCTCAGAGGGTCTCATTGGACTCAGGAAATGGGTCATCAAAGTTACTGTCAGGAGTTCCAGAATAGGACTGCATTTTTGTCTTAAATGACTTCTACTCCCTCCATAATGTTACTTCTAATACAAAAACAAACCAAAAAAAAAAAAAAACAACACATATATATATGATAAGAAGACCCAATAAATACCTATTTGCTGTTTGTTGAGACATATAATTCTTTGAGAGTTGGTTAATGAGAATGTATGCCCTTGGGGTCAGAAAACATTTCATGCATGTTGGTTCCGTCCAGGCGCTGCTATGCTAGAATCACTCTCTGAAAAGACACATTCATTTTGAAGGAAGCTCCGAGAGAAAACACATGCCCTGCTCGCAGAATTTAGAAACCATTCGCCACGTGAAGAATCAGCAAGGAGAGGGCCTGGCCATGACTGGCCAGTGGCCACCCAAACGGCCCTGCAGCAGAGGGCATGTGTAGCAGCGTGCCAAAAACTGCCCCAGATTTTGTCTACCTGATTCATCTAAGCCTTGAAAAAGCTCTGTGATGTAGTTATCATTTCTAGCCTTCTTTTATAAGTGACAAAATTAAAGTACAGAGGGTCAAATTGCATTTCAGTTTGGGTCCTGCAAGAAGCAGGAGCGGAGACAGGTTTACGAGTGAAAGAGATTTACTGGGGAAATACCTGTGAAAAATAAAAAGGGAGCCAGATAATCTTCCGACCATGATGCAGGTGGACACCGGCAGGAGAGATGGAAGGAGGGACGGAGAAAGAAGAGCTGAGACTACACCCAGTTCTGGCCCAAATTCAGCCAGGTCACTAGGTCGACCCTAAGTGAGCCTGCTCTTTGGGAGATTCTTGGCTCAAGCAGGGATGGGGCAGCACCATCAGCCCTGTGATGCAGAGTCACTTACGGGCTGGAAGCATCCCGAGGGAGCCTGGCTTCCGCACCAGCGCGCTGCTGGGTCCACCAACTGCGCTCCCTGCAGCACCTTCTCCTGGAGGAGGCCTGCGCGGACAGGCGTCTGCATGAGGTCATGCACCACAAAAAGTAGAACCGGGATTTGATCAGGGGCCACCTGAGCCTTCAATCCACCAGCATTACATTTTGGTGTGAAACCTTCCTTGGAAAGGGCAAAGAAGTAAAAAAGAAGAAGAAAAGGGAGTATTTTGACACTACATTTGCTACGTATCAGGGATTGGCAAACTTCTTCTCTAAAGGACCAGATAGGAATCCGTTAGGGTTGGTGGGGATACAACCACTCTACCTTGCTGCTGTAGGGGGACATCAAATGGGAGTGGCTGCATTCCCACAGAACTTTATTGAGGAAAACAGGCACCGGGTCAGATGTGGCCCTAGGGCCCTAGTTTGCCAACCTCTGCTTTATTACAAGAAACAGAAGTAAAAACAAAAACAAAAGGGCGGTAAGCTGTGGAAGGTTAGGGTGTGAATGCCCGTGGTCAGTCCCATCAGCTTGTTTCCTTCACCACCGTTTCGGCTGCTGTGTAGCCTCGTTACAGTCTCTCTGCCCATCCCAGAGGGGAGTCAGACACACACTCCTCAGTGAGGACAAAGTAGAGAACAGTTCCTCCGCATTCCTGGCACTTTCTTCCCCTGGGCCAGAGAAAGAGTGACTTAGTGATATGGCTTCGGCTGAGCCATGTGCCCAGGAGTGACATTAGGGAGAAGATGCTGAGCATGAAGTCAGAGGGCACCTCTATGAAGCTATTCACAGAGGACTGGGAAGATTCTGTCTGAACCTGGCATTAGAGATGCCCTTTCATTCAACTGGTAATGAAGCCGCACTTTAACTTTGACCCTGTGCTGATGCTAGAGGCGCCACAAAGACTAAATCATGGAGGCCACCTGTGATGAGGTCACTGTTCCCTGGGGTGGCAGGCAACACAGAAGAACAGGAGGAGCTGTGGTCTAGGAAGGCACTTACATGGACTCGTGCCTTGGACAGCCATGGCCTGGGTGGTCCCTCTTCCCTCCGGGGCAGGGAGGCAGATCTAGTCTCCACCTTGCATGTCTGAGGAGAATCCCCAGGGGCACATGAGGAAGGTGGGCAGTCTGAAAGCGTGTGACCTGATTGGGTGGAAGGCTGCACTAGCTGGACAGAGAACTGGGTTCGGCAGGACATGTGCTGCTTTCCAAGGGAAGGAGCTGGAGAGCTGCAGCCCATGGAGCACTTCCTCCAGGTGGCAGCCACTCCGCCTGGCCTGGCTCCAGTTCACAGGGAGAGAAGCTGGTCCTCAGTTCAGACCACACCCAAGTTGCCTCACGCACAAACAGGAAAATATGTCCTTAAAACTGCCAACTGCCAGACTCCACATACGCTTAAATAACCAGAGAGAAAACTATACATGCAACTAAATTTCATTTTTAAAACATGATCGGGTAACTTGAGGTGTATACCCAGCTGCAAATCAGAGAAATAGCAGACACGTACAAAAGGAAAAATAGACTTTTTTCCTCAAAGATGTGGCCAACACTAAACAAAGGTGCCACAAAAATGCCAATCTGACTCCTAACTCCATGCAGTATCTTTGCAGCACAGATCAGATTGCAGTGCATGTATGTGACAATATCACGAAATACACTGGTGGAAACGGTAAATCACATACGTGTTTCCTAAATTTTCTGTCTAGAAAGACTATCTGGACCACTGACCAAATTAAAACACAAACTACTGACAACAACTCCATCCTTGGTCCCATATGAATTCAGTCTCAAATTTTGAATTACAAATTACTCTCACCAAAGTGTATCACTTGTCTTTAAAGAACATATACTTCCTCACTTTATACTTTATCCCAAGCTCAAGCCAGCCCTTGACGTTCTGAGATAGTAAGAGACTCAAATTCACAGGTAGTGTGGGCAGGGGTTTCAAAGTTCTGGAAGTGAATAGAAGACCTTGTGCTGGAATCGTGACAAATGAGCAACTTAGCTGCATCTTCACCATGCTGGGGCGCCTCAGCGGACTGTGGCGCTCCCGGCTCAGATCAGCACCGGGCTGCTGAAGATCGGTATACTTCAGCTGGTGCCCTAAGTCAGAAAAATGCGCAGGACACATCTCTCATGGAGTTCTTGGCAGATCGCTTGATTACATTCCCTGATATTCAGCAGATGCCTATAACCCACATGGCAAACACATCCAGTCAGTCAGTCGTTCACCATAACAGTACATGGAACGAACATAAGGACCCGTGTACAATATTTAATAGAAACACAAAGAATTATAAAAGGCATAACTCCAGAGTTTATTACTGCCCAATCTGTTTCAATTTTGTGGTAGCACAGACTCCCCTGACCAAATCAATGTGTATTTATTGTGAGATTCTCCCTTACTCTTTGGCACAGGGAGCCAGCGGAATATTCCATGTGAGCTTGATTTAGAATAGATACAGCAGCAGACAGGCCCTGTGGCTTTGGACATTAATAAGAAGAGAAATGATTTATGTCATTCCTGTTTACATGTGATTCATTTTCTGTTTCAGGCTACAGCATTTCCTTCAAGTAGAAAGGCTTCTTGGGTTACACCGCCCATCACCTCTTCCCTGCCAACTCTAGCCTCTTCTTCCCCGCTGCTTTCCTCTCCTTCACAGCCCACCCATCTTACAGGAGCACATGTCGCTGGGAAAGGAACGAAACCCCTACGAAGAAGTGAGACCCGGTGCTACAAATGGAAACATCCATCTTCATCCTCACCAATGACTCCAAAACTTGCTCCTGATTAAGTGATGGAAAAGGTACAAGAAAGAAAACAGATGGGGCAGTGCAGAGAAATCTTCCTTAGAGTCCCATTACCCCAATGGCCACACTGTAATGGGTAAAGGAAGCTGTCGTGAGGTGACACCCTGGCCAATGTTTAAACTCTGCCTTGGTACCATAATTAGCAAGGGGTTGCCATGTGATGTTTTGGTGATACAGAGCATTCTTCTCTCTGGGGTCCCTCAGACTGTGAGAATAATGCTTCTGTTGGCAATCAAGACGCATTTGGGAGGCATCCAAGTGGTGGCTTTTAGGGGAAGATAGTTCATTCCTCTGTTTGTATATTCTAGTTTATTTCAAACATTTTTCAGATCAAAAGTGATGTTCATTGATAAAAGCAAAATGCACAGAGTAAAATCTGAAAATCAAGAGAACTATCTGACTATGATCTTTGGTCAGAAAAATATTTGGATCACGTTTTGTCACATTGTTAAATGGCTTCGAATATCGTGTAAAACCACATTTAGGAAGAAGCTTAATAAACATGAATTAGTTCAAACCCTACAGTACATTTATTTGAATTTTATGATTTGTTTTGGTACCATAAAGCATGTGCAGAAGTGACATATATAAAAGTCCTAAATGACACGAAGTGACCTGTCATTGATCAAAAAAAAAAAGAAAAAGGAGAAAGGAAACCCATGAGGCAGAAATTTGTATTGCTCTTCCACAGGATAGATAACATTTTGATTTAACTATTGTGACTGTTTCACCACCAAGAGATGAGGAAAAAGACTGTGTAGTAACTCTTTAACTCACACACTACTCGTTGTACATCAGGTCCACATGAGATTCTACTTATTTCAGATTGTCTACCGGGGTGTCCAGCCTTTTGGCATCTCTGGAAGAAGATGAGAGGTCTTGAGCCACACATTAAATACACAAACACTAACGAACACTGATGAGCAAAAAATGAGGTTTTAAGTAAATGTACAATACTGTGTTGGGCCACAGCCATGGGCTGTGGGTTGGACACCCCTGGAGCACATAATACCTGGCTGTCAACTTGAACAGTGAGCTTGCTCTTCCCTGTAATTCTCTGAGGATGTCAAGGTCAGGGAGGCTTTGAGTTGGGAGCAGTACACCCACTAGAGATCTGCTGGGGGATTTTAAACACTCTAGCACCAAAGTGGAACAACTTCATTTTGAAGAGAAAGCAGAAAAAGCTCTTTGATTTCACTCAATGCCTAGAGAACCCGCCTTTCTCAGAACACAGAGGGACACACAACTGCAATCAAATGTCCAGACCCAGGAATCCCCTGATGTTAAACTAGCAGGTGCAGTCTAGGGATGGAGCAGAAAGGTTAAACTCATGGGCTGCCTCTTGCAGTACCTCCCATCCCTGAGGCCATGTCCCAAGGCCACTCAAAAAATTGTTTAAGAGCCTGCAAGTAGATGAGTTTCCAGTCTAGTGCATTCCAAAGGGTTGGCCTGTCCTTGAGGGATTGGGGGACAATATGCGGTGACAACATAGCTCATTTTAAAAGTGGGGTTCCCCTGTTCAGCCACGATTCCTGATTTGGGGTGCTGAAAATAACTTCATATCACGTTCCGTGTATGAAGAATCACTTAGGAAAGTGTTTGTGGTAGACCAGTAGGACGAGGGTGGAAAAGAGCAGAGTTCCCCTGTTCTGCTTTAGTTTAATTTCTTTTTTCTTTTTCAAGATTTACAAAGAAAGAAAGGAGGATAAAATTGTTCACAGGAACAAGAGGGTAAAAAAACAAAGACAGAGTTAAGAAGTAATTGTACACTATAATTCGCTAACAAAGAATTTTGTAGGTTGCCAACCTGTGTAAATTATACGCAGTTGGGAAAGACCTCCAAGCAGAGGGAAATATAATCACTTCATCTATTTTTTTTCCTCTCAGTCAGTGATTCTAACACTAACTCTATTGTATGACTGAAACGCACAAAAATACATTAGTTTCACAGATAGCCTCTGAAGCAGACCGTTGTTGGCCCTGGTTAACTCGAACACAAGCTGTCACCTGTGTGGTTGGAGCCCTCTAGTGGCCAGGTGGACTCCAGGCATTGGAATAATTTCATCTCCCATTCCCATTGGGCAACAATGGGGATCTATCAGAACCTCCCCGATACACCTGCATAGCTCAAATGTAAACTGGGAATCGGGAAGCCTCCTTCCTCTGCTATTCAGCATGCTTATTCTCCCAAGCATTATACCCTTGCACTGACTCTGGCAAAGCTCTGAGTAGAACCACTGAAGAGTAGCTATGAGGTTATTGTGCAGAAGAAAGAGTTCGGCATGAAGAGAGAGCAGACCGGTACCCTAGCACAGCTCTTCCACAGACCCAGCTGTGCGGATGGCTGGTGGGCCTTTGTCATAATCAATGTATTTCCTTGTAGTTCAAAGAGAAACCTGAGATTTCCTCAAAAGTTTTCCAGAGTTATTTAGAAATTTGGCCTCAAAAATATTTGGGGGCATACAACCAGAGTTCTCCTGGTGGTTCTTTTTCCCATGCCTGGTTGTTTCTTTTTGGGTTTTTTAATTAACTTCTTCCTATACTGGGCCTTTCAGACTTGGAGCCAGTTGGGACTCTCTCCCAGGCCTTCTCTCTCTGACTTTGTAAAATCTTAAGAAATCCCAAGTATATCCATTGCTTCAAGTACCACCTACATATGGTAAGCATTACTTTAAAAATTGTACCTGGATATACTTCTGGAGTTCCAGACCTGCCTTCTTGAGATGTCTCACAAGAACTTAAGCTCAATAACACGAACAAAAGTGAATTGGACCCAAACCTGCTTCCTCTCCAGGGTTTCCAACCTACAAATGTGACCATCCTTTTTGAATTCTCCTCTCTTCTTGGAAACCATGAATCGCCTAATCAGTGTTATCTCTTCAATCTCTTTCAAATCCACCCCCTGCCTCCACCCTCCCCCCACATACACCCTTTCTCTATTTTAACTGTCATGAGTAGCCTGGTCCAAGCCATACAAACTAAAGCAATCACTTTCTAACAAAAATTCCTATATCCATTCCCTCCAATTCATTGTCTTAAAATGTATATCTGATCATATCATTCCTCTGCCTGAAAGCTTCTGACAGCTTTTATGATAAATTTACAAATTCTTATTGTGGCTTCTAAACCCTGTGTAATCTGGACACTGCTTATCTCTCCGGTCTCTCCTCCTACTCCCCCCCTCGGGCTCCTTCGTCCAAATACAACAGCCTTTCACATTCCTTCCAGCTTTGGGACCTTCCCTCAGCTATGCCTGTCTGACGTGCTCTCTGCCTGCACTTAGCTAGCTAATTATTAATATTAATCTAGCATTGTAAAATGTATCCTTCTGTTGAAATATTATGTGCCTATGTCCTTTAGCTGGTCCACGATTAGAAGAAGAGAAATTAAATGCAGACCGGTGTACATAGAGGAAGCTGTCTCCCCTCACCTATAACTGCGATGTTTACACAGATGGGGTGCTTTGGAAGGTCTTGCTTCGAGTTGATAAGGAAACAAAAATTACACAAAGACATTTGATGAGCTGATTAATCAAGCTGAAGCCAGGTCCCTCAAAGAGGAAATCTATCTCATTCTTGCTCTACAGTCCATGTGCCCAGCTTCATTTTTCTGTAATTTCCTTTCATCAAACAGAAAGAGATAATGACTCTGCTGAGGTCAAATTGTTCTAAGTTGTCTTAAACACCTTAATTGTTACTTTAACATCTGGGTTTGACAAAGATTCTTAGATGCCTGGAGTCCTGATTCACTGGAGGTGGCGGTGGGGGGGGGGGTGGAAAGTATATCAGTGGTTCACATTCATTTTCAATGATATTTCCACATTTGGTTTTCGTCTTTTCTTCTTCCAACTGCACAATGAACCTGAGAAAGTTTGAGTTGGGAGAGAATGATTTATTCTGCTTCCTTCCCAGCAGTTTGGTGTTCATAATTGGGAAGCATGCTTGGCTGGGCTCTAATTCACACGAAGGGGAAACTTGCGACTTACTTCCATATTTTCCACCCATCACCCTCAGCCTAAACATTGCTTCCTCCCAGTAGACTTCTCCGATACCGTTAGACTAAGTCAGGCATTATTATTGTGGCCACAGAAAATGTACATCCCCTACTAATCACCACCATTAATTTCCGTCTTTCAGATTATGAGCTTCCTATCATATCTTCCTTGTTCACTTGTCCATACCCCACACAGAACACAGTACGCTGTCCATAGCAAACATTCACAAAATACTGGTTGAGTAAAAAAAGTGCAATGTTTCCTCATATGGACAAGTGTTCTCCAGACAAGAGCATGCAATTAGATAAGAAAAGTATTGTCAGAATGCAATGTTTCTCACAGATCCCAAAGGCACGGAGCATAGTTGAGCCTGAGAAAGGACTGAAAAAGCAATACAAATGCCACCAGGCATCAAAGCAAACCCTTTCTTAGACTCTTTTTCTGTCTTAGCCTCTGATTTTGCTTTGTTTCTCTCTGTACGGCTGCTTCATCCATATTTCTCTGTAGACTTATTCCTTTTCCTCTCCGAGCCTAAGCTACTGGTCTTATAACTCTGGAGTTTATATGTTCTCAGTCCAAAGGGCTAGTAGAATTTGCTGCTATACATCTCATTTGCAGACTCTGAGGGGAATGTGTCTGTATTCAGGACTGGTGGGGTTTCCATTCCAATCAGCTACGACTGGAAACACAGTCTCATGGAATCAATGTGGTTTCCAGGGTCCACATGTATATGTGTAGGTTGTGGGGCAGGCATCCAACATGGAAAATACCCCCCAAATTGTCTACTCCACCACTGGTCTGCTGGAAGGCTCCTGGAACATCAGATCATAAATGACAGTATCAATGTAAATTTAAAAATGTGGTATGTCATTGACCCCCCCTTAAGATGCTAATCACCCTTAGGGACATTTAGATTTCATAGAGATATATGGACAAACATTTATTTTCTATCAAATAAGGAATGTGTTCATTATTACTTGCTATTACTCTTTTTGTCAAAACATCTCTAATTTTTCATCATTTTCCCTCAACCCGTTATGTGGCTTGTAATATCTTAATTGTATGGTATTATGTACTAGTATCTCCAGCTAAACAATACCTGAAAAATATTTTTAACCCCCTTAAGCCATGCAGAAATTAATTCACACTTTTAATACAATTTCTCAACATGCCTTCCTGTGGACAGACTGTAGCTGATTTTTGGAGAAGCACCTCCTAAGAGTTTATGCAACAGATGTTAACATTTTGGTTCTAACTCCCCTCATCCACGAGGTAAGTGAACTGGTTTTATTCTGTCCTTGGGTGCAGGATTTGTGCTTAACTTCCTCCTTATGACTTCTCTTGAAATTATCCAGGAGAAAAAAAATCTCTCTATAATTCTTTTAAAATATAAGTGAAAATATGGAACTTGGCTAATTATTTTTTCATTCTGGCTGTATCTTCATTTAGATATGTGGAAGTTATATGAAGATGAATTTTCTAGTCACTACCAACATGCACCTATCAAACTTTCGCTTGAAAGAATATGAAGTCCCTCATTTGATTCATCTCTTTTCCAGCTTCAAAGACTCAGTTGTACTTGCTAAAATCATATAAAAATAAAATAATGTAGGCACAAATTTTCCAAGAAATTGTTTATTTTCAATCCCTAATAAAGCTTAGAACAAATGACCTGAATAAACTTGGGAACAGAATTGCTCAATGCCTTTGGAGAGTAACTAGAATATAATTTTTATAATGTCATATCAATATCCCAGTAATTCATACTCATACAACAGACAAATAGACTTTATTTGCTTAGAAAGTTTGAGATTTCAAAAAAGACTTCAAAATCAAAATTTAGAATTTTAAAATTTTAACTTAAAATTTAGTTCAATTTTGACAAAATTTTAGAAATTTTCATTTAGAAATCTTTCATTTAAAAATCAGTTCAGAATTTATTAAATATTCCATTCAGAAGAATTTATCTTAAACATTGGAGATATTTTCAAAGTAGAAGCTCAGCTGTCTGTTTGGATAAGACTATTAGAAAATAGAATATAAATTTTACTATGATTATTTTTTAAATTAATTCTCCACAGTCCAGGTGGAAATATATTTGTAGTAGTTTAAGCCTTACAAACGACATGTCTTGGGTCTTAATCATAACATCAGCACGAACCTTTATAATTGTTAACCCAAGAGTCACACTCCAAACTCTGACGAGCTAGCCATGTTCAGAGAACTTCAGGTTATTAGTGAATAACCTGAAGTGATAACATGTACAGAGTCATTTTATGTCTTAACATTGTGAATTATGTCGTAAAAAATTGTCAAGTTCTGGACCAAGTTATGATCTCTAAACAAAACTAAATTGCAAAAACAATTTTTAAAATCCAATAAAAAGATATGGAATATCAAGTATTTTAGATATCATTTTATCTTCCTTGTCTTTTTGGTGAATGAAATAAAATGGAACAAGTTGAATGCACTGCTACTATTAACAGTTCCAAGCACTTATGCATCAATCAGGTAGAATTTAATTCTTACAACCGCCCTATAAAGCAGATACTATCATAGTCATCTCTATTTACATACAAAGAAACTAGGCGGTAGGTAATTTGTAACTGCATAATTTGTCAGGGTCACACAGCCAACAGGAGGCATAACCAGGATGTGAACCAACTCACCTTTGCTTCTAAGACTGCACTGGTCACATCTGAAAGTTGGCTGGCCGCATCCCCAGAATAGCAGAGAACTGAGGTTTGCAGGTGACAGTTTCCTGAACTACCTGGCATTAAGTCAAATAAGCCCCGATTCCTGCTCTACCTCCAACCTTTCTGGCTACATGGAACACAGACTCTGTAACCCTAGAGGTCTAGAGAGACTTTACAAGGAGTTATGCAGTGACAGACGGTGTTAAGAGAGACAACTTCTAGATCCTCAGATTCTTTGTGTTTATTCTTCGTTAAAACTGACGTCTGAGAATTTACCTGCATCCACATTGGCTGGGTTCTCTTATTCCCAGGACCCTCACAGAGTCATTTTCCTCGTGTAGCAGAGAAAAGTGTCACTCTCATCCACCCCGAGTCATATCATGGTACACTCTGTCGGGGTGCAAAACTCCCTGGGGCAGGACAGGAGGGACATCGCGAAGTATTAGTGTTTGACAAACCTCCCTCAACGTGCACCAGAACCTCACATTAGAAGCTCATGTCTGTCTTGTCTCAACTACATTTCTGCTTAGGACAAAGCCTGAGCTCAAGAATTGGGGTTATTTGAGCCTTTGTTGAAATCTCCTCAATTTAGAATATTTGTAGAGTTCTATACTAGGATCACAATAATGTTAACTTTTGTTTAAAAATCTCCCTTTTCAATGCCACGAAGTACTGCCAAAGAATGCATCTCCCAGATGGACAGACCTGGGGAAGCAAATCAAATGTCAGTAAGAAACACTCAGGCCTGCAACACCTGCTGTCCTCCAGGCAGCAAACTCCAGGCAAAGCTCTTCATCTTTAGCTCTGTGTCTTTATCTACCCACCTACCTGGCTACCCACCTATCTATGTACTTATCTGTCTTAGGATTTGAATAGTCAAGATGCATGAAAAGCATGCTGGGAAACTACACTTTACCACAAACCACGCCCTCTCTTCATATTCCTCATTTCCAACAAAAAGAAAAGAGCTGAGTGAATACTTTCATTTATTTCAAGTCTCAGTTGCATATTTTGCATTATTTTAAGGAGATAAAAAGTTTCATAATTATTTTACAGATAAACATTACATTTTGAAATAAAAGAGGTATATATTACAGTTAGCAGTTCATCTTTATCTTTTTAAACCTTTTATTCAGAGTCATAAGAGAAACATTTTCATTAAATTTTTCCAAAATTTCTCTTATTTATCAACTTTTGATCTGTTTCTTTATTTCTACTGTACATTAGGAGTGGCATACCTTAATAAGAGTACTTTATGGATTTCTTTATTAATGTTCTTAAAAATCAAAATCTTTTATTAGCCCCTCACTTTTTAGTGGCCCAGTGCCCTGTTATTTTCATTATTAATTTCCACTTGACCCTGCCTCCTTCTGACAGGAAGTCATCTTCACCCCCATATCCATTAAATTACTGAGCAAGGGGAATCCCAATATACCTATAATGTCATGCATTTCCAGTAACTATTTCCTTTCCTATATTTGATATTTATTAATGAAAATATATTCAGCTTGCCATAAATTTTACAGAATTATTTTACAATAGTCATATTTACAGAGAGAATTATATCTTTGGCAATTATTTCAAATGACAATAAAGTATTGTGTATATCAAACAAAAATGTACAAGAGAAGTTATGGTTTTTCAAAATTCGTTTAGAAGACATGCAAGCAAAATATTTTAAAGTCCACAGTTCTAGCCCATGCATGTCATGATTGAGAGTAATTAAATAAATAAGCACTAAACTATTTAATATGTAGCTTCAGTATACCCAGATAAAATGGTGAGCACTATTGCCAATAGGATCTACGTTTTGAGTTGGTATTGTTTCTCTAGAAATAGGAGTGTATTTGAATAGAGTGATTTGTTTTCAATTTTCTGGTGCCTCCATGAATTTACATATTTGACAAATGCCCAGAGTGGTCAATTGTTCACCAATAAGGAAAATCTCACATGATTGCATAAGCATACTGCCCTAGAACTTGGCCCCTATCTACACAGGGAGGCTTATTTCTAAAAGAAATGTACCCACTGGGTCTTTCCTGGACAATTCATCATATATTATTATGCAAAGTAAAAGCTGGCAATAAAAAGCTTGGTTAGAAAAAAAATGGAAAGAAAAATACAGAATTGGATTCATTTCAACATTTAAAATTTAACTTGAATTCTGTTATTTCCAAGTTTCTGTTTGGAAAATATGAAATGCCAACATTTCATATAATGATGTCATTGCTATAAAAAAATCATCTTTAAAATTTTTCCTTTGAGTTTTAGTTTAGTTAATTCTGTACTAAGTTGAAATGAGGCACTTGAATCGGATCCCAGACAAAAAGAAAGCAAATTGCCCACCATCTTAAATAAAAATCGAATGTTTTGTTTTGTTTTTTAGAGTACCACACTTGAAGCTAGAACTAGTTTGTCTAAATACGATCAGTTTTAAAAAGTGCATTTTCCCCTAAGCTAAGCCTTTACATCAAACATAACATTATAAAATTTCATAAACATTATAGTCAATGGGTCCATCAATTTTGGATGAGTAGGCTGGTTTTTAGTGAGTTTCTACTAATGTGGTTTTGAAAAAAAAAAAAAAGCTAGGTTAACTATCACAGTACCACCTAAGGAGAACCACTCTCCAGAGCCAACAGAAAAGGTTAAAGTACCAATATTTGTAACTTTATGGTATGCATCCTTTGGGAAGATTAAGAAGTGTTGAAGGAGATGTTTTCTGGTTTCATATTAATCTCAGCAGATATTCATATTAATCTTGTCTAACTGTGAGAAGAGGAAAGAAGAAAAATGGAGAGAGAATAAAACTTAAGAAGAGGGCTCTCCTATTCTGGGAATGAAGGATAAAGTCAGAAGGACCAGAGATATTCCTTGGAATCCATTTCTTTCCTGCTTCAAACTTTTGCATCAGAATAAACAGGTCCTCACACTGTGCTTATATCGGAAAGCCAGAGAATAACTGGGACTTAAGGGTCAGGAGACACAAAGGGTGGGGGTTGAAACATAGGGTCATGCAAACTAGAGAGAGACAATTCTCAGATGTGGGGACCAACCTTGAGCTTGTGACCATGAGTCATACTGACGATGCTAGTCAGAAAGACCCACAAAGTAAGTGACTCATTTAACCATTTCTCAATAAAAACTTAAGTGCACACACATGCCAATGATGGGGTTAAGCTCTAGGTATATGGAAGAGAAGAAAGAGTCCTCACCAAGAGATTATAGTATGGAGCCAGAGTCAGACAAGTAAGCAGTTGCAACATAGGAACACAAAGGGAATGTTTATAATGAATTAGAACCACAGGGGACAGACATCATCCTAGCTTTGAGGAAACTAGGGGAGTTTTTCCAAGGATGTGATGTACTGATTGAATTTGGGAGGCTGAGTAGAATTTAGTTATTAAAAAGTGGGGGGGGACAGGGAGGAGCAGGAGACTGGGGATTACAGAAGGAGTAAACAGTGTACGCAGAGGCCTAGAGGAAAGAGAGATTAGTGCCGATGAATCAAGTGCAGTAACAGCAGACTAGAAACAACTGTGTGGTAGGGGGTGAGTAGAAGAGTAATATATAGGCTCCAAATTTGCCTTTCAACACATACCTCTGAGTGCAGTGCATGGAGAATCGTTGAAGGGAGCCAGACTGGAGCAAAAAGATGTCAGGAGACTGTTGAATGAATACCTTTGTTTCTATTGTCTGAAATTTAAGAACCTCAACCTAAGATTTTCCCCCTAGGAAGTACGGGCCTTCGGTCACTCATATAAAAATATAATCCTCTGTCCACCAGGAACCACCTTTCATGGGCTCTGTTTAGCTGTATGTCTTAGCTGGGGCTGCCATTCCAGAGAACCACAGCCTGAGGGGCTTACACAACAGAAGTTTACTTCCTCACAGTTCAGGAGGCTGGAAGTCCAAGAGGAGGACACCGGCAGGGCCGGTTTCTGGTGAGAGCTCTCCTTCTGGCTCACAGATGCCCACTTCTCCCTGTGTCCTCTTGTAAGGGCACCGAGCACATCTTGAGGGCCCCACCCTGATGACCTCAGCCAAACCTACTTATACACTAAAGTTCCCATCTCCAAATGCCATCGCATTGGGGGTTAGGACTTCAACATATGAACATTGCGGGGACACAGTTCAGTCCATAGTACTGTAGTTGGGATATCAATTACACAACCAGTGTTCTAACAAGTAATCCCTTTTGGAGGGGGGGAGTTGCAAGTCATCTGGACCTTGCAACTGTGTCATTTTGTAAATAAGGAGAACATTGTCTTATTCCTCATCATCTTTATATATTTTGGTCTCTTCAGATGGTCACTTGTTTTTTCTCAGGGTGTAGAATAATAATGTGCATAATACTAATGGAAATCTTCCCTGGAGTTTGACAATGTGTTAGTCCTGAATAAAGATTCGTATAAGGGCACTACAGGAACATACACGTACACACAAAAAGTGGACGTCGAAGCCAATGCTGGGTGTTGGGGTCTAAAGGATGACTGAGAATGTGGAACTGGAAGGTAAAGCAGGAGAGGAAGGAAGGAAGAGGAGAGGGAGGTAGATGGGGCCCCGGTGGGTGCAGTCTGGGGGTGGGGGGAGGATGGCAGGTGTAAGCAGGGCAGGGGGCAGGCACCAGTCTCTAGTGGAGAGGCTGGGAGTAGTTGAGAAGGGGCTGGCTCATGGCAGAAGGACTGGGCTGGCATTCCCTTCACCAGCTTGGTCATTTCTAACCTAACTTGACTGAGTCCTCTTCACACGAGGGGACAAGTCCTTCACGTCTTTTCCACCTCGTCATCTGGTAAAGTGCTTTATAAATAGTTGATGGAGAACAACAGCATGTCAATTGGTAAAGTCTTTTCACGTCAAACAGGAAGCAGGTACATAGATTAACACTGTTTGCATCCTTTATTCATTAATCTGTTTAATCATCATTTATTCAGTCAACAAAGACTTCCTGGTGAGCTCCCTTGAGAAAGCATCCTCCAGACACAGTGGGGAGGGCCAGAGGCTCAGTGGACATTAGACAGCACAGGGACCATTCGCATGATAATGGTTCAGGTAAACTCTCTTCCCCTCTCACAACATCTAAAAAATCTGCATCGAATTCACATCAAACCATCTCCTTGTGAAATAGGGAAGCTTGAGTTTGATTGAATAGATAGTAATGTCAAATAAATTACCTTGGGGATTAACTTGTGTGTCATGATCTAGTACAAATGCAGATGAATAATATCTCCAGGCAAATGGCTAATCTGGATATTTGCCCTCTGAGGTACATGACTTGAAAAGTCCAAGAATGATCTATCTCAGGAATAGACATTTCTCTCGAAAGAAAAATGGTACATTTCTACCAAGGAATCCGACTGTGTGTGTGTGTGTGTGTGTGTGTGTGTGTGTGTACATATATAGTCTCTACTACTTTTCATTTCTGAAACACAAGAATCCCCAGAGGACCACTTTCTGAAACACTAAAATGCTCAAACAGGTTCCCGGAACAGCCCATTACTATAACTTGACACCATGTTTTAGATACGACCCAATAAACGTTTGCAAGGCGGCAATAAACCTTGTTTCCAATAGTAGGGCTTCATGCTGTGCTTCCCAAGTGCAGAGGAAATGGCTGAGAGGAAAGCTCATATCCAGTGTGCAAAGGCAGCAGCATCAAAGGCCTCTGCGGCCAGGTCATTACTGCACCTTGAAGGAGGGTCGGAGCTGCCCTGGGTCATCCCTCATTGTCGGTCCCCTGCCCCAGTCTTCTCTGATCACCCCCTACTAGGGACGCACTCAGCAAGACCACATTTGAGGGAGTCAGAGGCATCCGATCCATTGGGTCGAAGAGCTGAGAGCTGGAATCCCTCGCAAGTAGACTTCTAATAAAAGGTCCCTTCAGCCTACTTTCCTGACAGCCCTGTGGCAGCTGACATGAACCAGCTCTGCGAGTAACCCCAGCGTCAGGTGCCAGCCGCAACCCAATAAGCTTGAGATTTGAGAACTCCACTTTCTTAAAAGGTGGTAGTGGCATTTAGACACTGGGCAGAAGTCAGCCTTTTAAACGGGGCGGTGGGGGGCAGGGGGGATGAGCCGTTACTGCTCAAACCATTTTCTCTGTGGTGGGTAGGTGCTCTGAACTGATTTTAATTTGCTAAAAAAATTAAAGCAGCAGTTTGTCTGCTGCTCAAGAAAGGGAAGCTTTCAAACTGAGACAGAAATTCGAGGCAGCCTGCTTGGCACGAACGCCTAGAAAAACATATCACACGGAGTCGAAGCAAGTTTATCTCTGCGGTTCAGGTACGGACCCACCAAAGTCAAACAACTCGACGGCGCTCATTAATTCTGGGTGGACTACGTGTCACTAACGAGGTTAATAAACGGAGCAATTAAAGGCGCTTGCATCGTTTTATTTTCTAATCAGGCTCTCCTGGCTCAGAAATACTCAAAGTTGCTTTTTCTCACAGAAATTGTGCTCTTTTAAAAACCAAGCCAAAATGACCAGTCTGATATTTTTAGGTGGACCAGATGTGAAGAAGGAAACTAAAATTGAAAACATTTTTTTTTGTTTCCGATGAATCCCCATGCTGAGCCTAGATTGTGCCATCTACCTGCTAGGGACTGTGCCTTATTTGCCTACTCCTAGTCATTGGAACAATATCAAGAACACAGTAAATGTATAATCTAGAGCTTAAATTTTTTTAAAAACCTAGCATCTACTACTATACGACTATCTTTGAGCCCCTGCCTTCTCATCAGTAAAAGGGGGTAATGACCTTTAGCTTACAAGGTGAGTCAGTGGGGAACGTTTTTAGCTGCAAGTAACAGAAAACCTGAATGCTCTTCTCTTGAAGAGGCACCTCAAACACAGCCGAGCCTGGAGGCTGGTGGAATGGGCATGAATGCAGGGGAACAAGGGCTGACAATCGTGCAGTCGCTTTGCTCTCTCCGTAGTGAGGCTGCTTGCGGCTGGAAAGAAGCCTCTACAGTTCCAGATACCCCCGTCCACACAAGGCGATCGGAAAGACAAGGGGAGGCAGCAAGTGTGTGTTGCCAATTATCAGTGGATTGAGACCCTTTGCAGAATTGCTGAGCAGGTTTCTGGTTTCGTGTCCTCAGCCAGAACTGTGTTACACAGCCACCTCGGGCTACAAGGGAAGGTGGACAGGCAAGAAACTGACTAGACCCTTATGAGGGTTCAGAGGAATGGTGACTGATGATCTGGATCCAGCCACATTTCCTCTCCAAACAAATTTTGGGTTCTAACAGGAGGGAAAAGTGAGTTAGAAATGGCTGTTGAATAAGTACGTAATGGTGTGTGTTCTAGGGAGTCATAAAGTTTAGAGACTGTATATGTAAAATAGCATAACATGAACTGGGATACAGTGTTCAATAAACAGGAGGTATGATTTAAGCAATAACAATAAATACAAAGCAATAAGTGGTAAACATGCGATCTAAATGCATTTGTGAACGTGTGTGTTAGTGTACCTAGTTGCTATGTAAATATGACAGTTTCGTTTTTATTCATGAAAATGTGAAAGAAAAAACGTACTAGCATCCATCTCTACAGAGGGAGATTCACCTTTGGAGCTGAATTCATTAATTTGGGGAAAACAACTGAATGGAGAAATATATCTGTCCCGCGTTCACATCTGTTGTTCCAGGGGAGACAGAGCCCTCAGACACACGGAGTGCTGCTGTCTCTCCCACAGAGCCGTGGGTGTGTTTGTGACCTCGGAGTTTGCTGGAGAGGAATGAGCAAACTGGCTTTGATGTTGAGAACCAAGGAAATGTGTCAGACTGACTACTGCAGCTTAGACAGGTAACCTAGACTCAACCCCAAGATCTAGGTTATGTGGGGAAAAAGGACTGGGCTGATGCTTGAATCCCTCTTAAATAGCCATTTGGAAGCTGGCTGCAGGCGCTTCTGAAGAGATGAGACGAAAGCCCACTGGGAGATTGTGTTGAAGTCTCTGAGACACACCGTGAAAGAAGAAAGGTCCTACCTTGAAGACTGAATGCTGTTTTCACAACGGAGGAAAAGGGAATGACCAAGCCAAGGAAGTGTTTTTATAAATAGTCAATATATAATACGCAGTATAAACAATCAGTCCTATAGGAGTTCAGAGGAGAAAAAAGTAACTTCCCAGAAGGGGAAGCTTAAAGAATCCATGGAGAGGACTGAGGTCGAGATGAAGCACAAATGATAGGCAGGACTCTCAGAAGCGATAGGGGGAAAATAATACTCCATCGGAAGGAAAACGCATGGACAGACAAGTGGTGGCGAGAGTCTGTCACGTGTGGAGAACGGCGGCTGGACCCGGAGGATGGTGTTGAGGGTCGATGGGAGTGTTCGGAAAGAATCCTGGCTCCAGGAAGCAACTTCTCTGCTCAGAGGGAATGAAAAGAGGGGGTGCCTCAAAGTGCTTGTAAGATGACCACAAAGAACTCATATCCGTTCTCAAATTCCTGCAGAATCTCCTCGAATTGAAAGATCCTATCTCAAAGAGTACTGTTACTTATCATTCCTACGGCTGATATGAAATGAACAGTGCCCTGTGGGAGCCTGCATTTGAGTCCAGGGTTACCAAGACAGGCAAGATGCACAATAAGGACAGGCCCAAGTGAGGTCTTCAAGAGAAGAATTTACATTAAATTCAACAAAAGAGATAAATGCATTTTTGTGGTTTACTTCTTGAGACTGGCTGGTATGATGAGTTGGCTCATTACATTTGTTGGGTTTTTGGTTTTTTTTTTTTTTTTGAAAGGAACCTGAGAAGACATTATCCAGGGGACTTTTCAATCCAATCTATTTGAGATTGCATTTTCATTTTCAAAGAAACTATTTTTGGAATTGTCGGTTTAGAGTTCCAGCTCTTGGTGTTGTCAAAATTAAGGAGATAGAGACACTGGGCAGGATGTAACTGAATCAGCTAATGGAACTCATGTGTTCAAGAAAAACTACTCGACAAAAAGGAATTGAAGGTTGGGGGTGCGGAAATCACCATTGGGAATAATAATGTGCTGTACAATACGCCTTAATACATTGGAATCTGTAAAGATTTCATATCATCTTCTTTCTTGAAAGGAAATTAAACTGTAGTAAGAGGTTATGCCTTCCTAAAATAGTAGCCATCTTCTTGTTTATTTTTAATTAAATTCCATCCAGATAAGGGATCTCCATCTTCTTTTATACGGGCTGCTCCATGGGCCAGATAAACAAAACACCTTCCAAATTTGATCCATTTGGGATAGCACTTTTAAAAGCAGTGTTTTAAGAATCAGATAACCAGTAATATCTTTTGGTAAGGAGAGAAAAGTCCCTATTTATTTTGGTAATTGAAATCACCTCTGAGGCCAGAGAGAAAAGTTACCAAACAAAGGAGCATTTAATCTCATTCTCTCCGAGTCCTGGCCCTAGGAGAAGGGGGCAGCCACGTGAATGCCATTTAAGGGCTCTACAG
>PVJI01019587.1:0-30713 GCA_004026765.1 Micronycteris hirsuta | reverse complement strand
CAAACCGGGACCCTTTGGTTCCCAGCCTTCACTCAATCCACTGAGCTACACCAGCCAGGGCCTCTCCCTCTGTTTCTCCCTCCCTTCCCTTCTGTCTAAAAATAAATAAATGAAATCTTAAAAAAAAAAAAAAAAGGAACAATTCAAAGGATAAATAAATCCAGGAGCTGGTTCTTTGAAAAGATAAACAAAATTGACAAGCCTTTAACCAGACTCATCAAGAAAAAAAGAGAGAGGACCCAAGTAAATAAAATCAGAAATGAACAAATTACAACTGATACTACAGAAATACAAAGGATTGTGAGAAATTACTTACAAACTATATGCTGAGAAATTCGAAAACTTGAGTGAATTGGACAAATTTCTAGAAACATATAATCCTCCAAAACTGAATCAAGAAGCACAGAAAGTCTGGACAGACCAATAACAGCTAGTGAAATTGAAGCAGTAATAAAAAAAATCCCAGCACACAAAAGCCCTGGGCCAGATAGCTTAACAGGAGAATTTTACAAAACATTTAGGGAAGAACTAACCCCTATTCTTCTCAAACTATTCCAAAAAATCCAAAAAGAGGGAAGACTCCCAAACTCTTTTTATGAAGCCAGCATCATCCTAATCACAAACCAGATAAAGACATAATAAAGAAAGAAAACTACAGCCCAATATTGCTGATGAACATATACGCTAAAATCCTCAACAAAATATTGGCAAACTGGATTCAGCAATACATTAAAAAGATCATACACTGCCCGGCTGGTGTAGCTCAGTGGATTGAGCATGGGCTGGGAACCGGAGGGTCCCAGTTCAATTCCCAGTCAGGGCACGTGCCTGGGTTGTGGGCCAGGTCCCCGGTGGGGGCCATGTGAGAGGCAACCATACATTGCTCTTTCTCCCTCCCTTCTCCTCTCTCTGAAAATAAATAAATAAAATCTTTAAAAAAAAAAAAAAAGATCATACACCATGATCATGTGGTGTTTATCACAGGGATTCAAGGATTTTACAATATTTTTCAATCAATCAATAGCATAGTACATCAAACAAAACAAAAAATAAAATCACATGATCATATCAATAGATGCTGAAAAGGCATTTGATAAAGTATAGCAACCATTTACGATAAAAACACTCAGCAAAGTGGTAGTAGAGGGAGCATGCCTCAACATAATAAAGGCTATATATGAGAAACCTAAAGTCAATGTCATACTCAATGAGCAAAACCTAAAAGCCATCCCCCTAAGATCAGGTACAAGGCAAAGAGTACCTTCTTTCACCACTTCTATTCAACATAGTATTAGAAGTTCTAGTCACAGCGATCAGACAAGAAAAAGAAATAAAAGGCATCCAAATTGGAAAAGAGGAAACAAAACTGTCATTGTTTGCAGATGACATGATAATGTACATAGAAAACTGTATAGACTCCACCAAAAAAATACTTGACCTAATAAGTGAATTTAGCCAAACAGGGGGATACAAAGTCCACATTCAGAAATTGAAGGCATTTTTGTACACCAACAATGAAATATCAGAAACAGAAATCAGGGGGAAAAAATCCCATTTACTATAGCAACAAGAAAAATAAACTACCTAGGAATAAACCTAACCAAGGATGTAAAAGACCTGTACTCAGAAAACTACACAACACTGAAGAAAGAAATTAAGGAAGACAAATAAATGGAAGCATATACCATGTGCATGGATTGGAAGAATTAATATCATCAAAATGTCCATACTACCCAAAGCAATTTATAGATTCAACACAATCCCTATTAAAGTACCAATGACATAATTCACAGATACAGAACAAACATTTCAAGAATTTATATGGAACCATAAGCGACCCCCAAATAGCTGCAGCAATGTTGAGAAAGAAGAACAAAGTAGGAGGGATCACAATACCTGACATCAAACCATATTACAAGGCCATTGTAATCAAAACAGTCTATTAATGGTATAAGAACAGACACGTAAATCAATGGAACAGAATAGAGAGCCCAGAAATAAACTCAAGTCTCTATCAATTAATATTTCACAAAGGGGGCAGCAGCATAACATGGAGTAAAAATAGCCTCTTCAACAAATGGTGTTGAGATATCTGGACAGCTATAAGCAAAAAAAATGAAACTAGACCACCAACTTACACCATACACAAAATTAAACTCAAAGTGGATAAAAGATTCAAATATAAATCATGACACCATAGAAGTCCTAGAGAAGAATGTAGGCAATAAAATTTCAGATATCCCATGCAGCAATATTTTCACCAATATGTCCCCAAGGGCAAGGCATATAAAGGAAAGAATAAACAAATGGGATCTCATCAAAATAAAAAGCTTCTGCAAAGCTAAAGAAAACATCATTAAAATGAAAAGAGAACCAACCATATGGGAAAATATATTTGCCAATGATACCTTGGACAAAGGTTTGATCTCCAAAATATATACAGAACTCACAAGACTCCACACCAGGAAGACAAATAATCCAATTAAAAAATAGGCAAAGGACCTGATCGGATACTTCTGCAAGGAAAACATATATAGGGTCCATAGGCATATGAAAGGATGCTCAACATCATTAGCCATCAGAGAGATGCAAATTAAAAGCACAGTGAGATACCACCTCACAGCAATCAGAATGGCCATCATTACCAAATCAACAAACAAGTGATAGCTACATTGTGTTAGGTTGCGGAGAAAAGGGAACCCTAGTATACTGTTGGTAGGAATGCAGATTGGTGGAGCCACTATGGAAAACAGAATAGAATTTCCTCAAAAAAGTAAAAATGGAACTGCCTTTTGATCCAGCAATTCCACTGCTGGGATTATAACAGAGTGTAGGCTTAACTGGGGCATAGGCTGAGAGGCCCCAGGGTTCCCCACAAGCCTAGCTTGGGGGCTGGGAAAAGCAGCAACACAGGGATTGAAAGTTATTTTGCATGTCAGTAACAGCAGGCTAGCTTCATAGCCTGCAGAGATCCAGGGAGAAATGCATGACTTTGACCTGTGATGTAGCTGGGAAGCAGCTCCACCCCTTGTACAGCGCCTACAGGAGAGTTTGGAGGTGGTTCACTCCACACCACAGGGCCATGCCTGTCCAGACTAACTATGGCAGCCAAGAAAGATAGAGAATACGGGAGTACTAGTAGGTGTAGCGGATTGTGGGACGAGTCAGAAATGGGGTTATGGAGGAAGATCCATGCCAGGATTTAAACCCAGGTGCAGAAGCCATTCGAGGGGCTTAACCATGTGGTTTCCGGAGCAGAGAGGAGGCTCTGTTGACCAGGCAGTTTAGGAAGCAGGAAAGCAAGATGTAACAGCTATATGGAGCTCTCTCTCAGAGATTAGAAAGAAAGCAGAAGGACTCCCACCAGCCCACCATGAGGATGAAGTTTTGGATTAGTCGGGAGTCTAGCTTAGCTACGGACTTCTTTTTCCTGAGATATGGTACCTCTGACTGGACTGTTTGAGCAAGGGGAAGCAAGACTGTGTGTGTGTTTGTAAGTGTTTTAAAGGGACTTTAAATGTGACATTCCGTCATTACTGTAAACCTATATAACTTTTGAATAAAGTTTTGAATTCCTTTCCTTTTTACCAAACTCTGGCATTGAGAGCCACAGTTCCCAACATGGCAGTGGGCAAAGAAGAACTATAGTAAAAAACCTCAGGAGAGGCGATTGTTTCTACAACAGAATTATACTCTAAGAACCCTGAAACACCAATTCAAAACAATCTGTGCACCCCTATGTTCATAGCAGTGTTATTTACAATATCCAAGTGCTAGAAACAGCCTAAATGCCCATCAGTGAACTGTAGTACATTTACACAATGGAATACTACACAGAAAAAAGAAAGAAGGAAATCCTACCCTTTGCAACAGCATGGATCAAACTGGAGAGTATTATCCTAAGTGAAATAAACCAGGTGGTGAAAGACAAATACTGTATGATATCACCTCTAAGTGGACCTAATGAACAAAACAAACAAACGAACAAAAAAGAACCAGAGATATGGAAATAAAGAACAAACTGACAGTGACCAGAGAGGAGGAGTGAGGAGGAGAAGTACCGAGTCAAGGAACATGTACAAAGGACCCATGGACAAGAACAATGAGGTGATGATTGTCTTTGAGAGCAGACTTTGGACAGGGCAAAGGAGAGCAATGGGGTGGGGGGTGGGGGACTGGGACAATGGTGTCTGAACAACAACAAAAAGGACAAAGAAAGGGGTTTATTCGGCTTTAGTAATTAGGAGTCTTTTAGAGCCCTTAAACGTTTGTCACAGCAGAAGTTAAAGACTTGACTGGTAACGGAGGGCTGAGGGTGCCCTAAAGCTTTAGACTTAACTCTCAACCACCACCAACAAAGCAAACAACAGTCACCACTTTGTTTCCTGTTGGCATTGGAATTGAAGAGGTTGGGGAAGAAGCAGGTAAAGATGATCTAACTTGCAAAACTGCTCGACTTAGCTCCACTTTGCTGTTTCTCCTGTACCTGCCCTTTTTCTCCCAAGTGTTTGCACCCTGTTTTCAAGACAGGAATTTAGAAGACTTTTTCTTCCTTTCACCCAAGAACTGAGAAAGAATCATCAGGGGGCAGATTTTGTCAGACTACCAGGTTATTAAGTGAAAGGTCATAAACAACCCTGTCCAGGAAGGTTCCACTTCAGAACATGCCTTGGCTACAGGCCTGGTAGGCAGCTTTTGCCAAGTGAAATAGTTTCTTTTGGCATTTAAGGGAACCCAGGGATAACAGAGCAAACAAGTGGCCTGTAATGAGTACTGCAAAAAGAGAAAGAAGAAACTAGAGCCCAAGAGAGGAACTTAGAGCAAGAGAGAATAGTATTAAGATTTTTTAAAACTAAAAATTTCAGTACTTCATAGATGTGCCCAAATAGATAAATATAGGCATTCCCTTTTTTCTAAGATGTCCCAAATCAACACGCCCCTGATCTATTAATACCCACTTCCCATCCCCTTAAAATTTACCTATTTATACAACACACACTGTTTAACAATATTGATTCACGTATTTCTTTGTAAAAGAAACATTTTGCTGTTTCATTTTATGTACACTTTCATACCCATCAACTAAAAATTCCCCCAGAAACTATAATTTTGAATTTTAAAAATTACTTTCTAGTGCTCCAGAAAATTCAGTGAATACTGTTGACTGACCTAAAACAATTCAGGCCTCATTGGTTAACTTTCTAGAACAGGGTGTCACCTCAAACCCACACACCTTAAGGATCAAAATGTTCCCTTTTTTGTTCGTGGGAGTTGTTGCTGTGTGTGTGTGTGTGTGTTTCCAACAATCTTGATGCCTGATTCTTGGGGCTGAGTTGTAACTTGTCAGCCTTAGGATGTCAACCCAGTTAGGGAAGAAGAGGAAAGATTCTTAACAGCAATGAATAGCCTTCTTTCTGCTGGTATGGTAGGAGTTCTGTACAATCTAATGCTTCTTATTTACTTCCTCATCTCAGTTTTGGGAACATCGTCTTCCTCTTTCCCGCACCACACAGGAACCAGAATGGGTGGGGCTGGGGTGGTTTCTAGGAATCAAAGAAAAGGGAGGAGAATCCATGTTAACTCTGCATACAAGTTTTTCCTATCACATTTACAAATAAGTTCTCAGCAGTCAGCTCTTAAGACATTTCATGCCCAGCTAGGGAAAGACCCATCAGATGTCAAATAACAACACAGGATGAGGACTCAGGATCTCCTTTAATTTGAACATATGTTCTGATGACCTGTCTTCCCTTTCCTTTCTTACCAGTTCCCAAACAGGTTAGGAACTTTTAAAAAGATAGAGAAATTCTTCCTGCAAACAAATATATGACTATCTCATCCACTAACACTTTAGTTCTAAACAAGAGAACTTTCCTGCTTTTAACTAACTTGAAAGCTGGGAGGAGTGTGAGCTACAGATGTAAGCACATACCTTTGATTAATGATTAGGAGAGGAAACGAATACCGAAAAAAAAGTGTGACAGTAATTAAAAAAGAAAGTGAAAACAGTAATGCATCCTTTTTTGCCCCTTTACTGAAAAAGCAGGGAAGGAGGGAAAGATAATCAGAGCCTAAAGAACACACCTTAGTAAAGAGGTAGCTGGAGGAAGCACACACAAAGTGTTCCCTGACTTCGCAGGTAAAAAGTGAAGAGATGAGGGTATAAGCAACAGGATGTGAACACACCCTTACTATTTCCGTTCCAGAGAACAGAGAGAACAGAGAGAACAGAAGGGGGGGGGGGGGGTGCAGGGCGGCGTGAGGAACAGCACAGGCCAACAGCCAAGAGCCGGGAGCCCCCAGTGTCTGAAAAGAGGGAAAAGGCCAATCAGCTACACACACCCGTTTTCCAATGAGGACTTGATTGTGACAAGTTCTACTTGCCTTTGCACACTTTTTGTTGTTTTTTAATAGAGATGTGGGGCAGTAGAAAGACAAAGGGGGGTCTTCCTGAACAGTAACGCCTAATGTCGTTAAAGCTCTGGGACTGTTTTTCACACAGCTTGTCACTTGTGAATAAATAGGCTTCTCTAAATTAATTGCCCTGGCTAAGGCGTGTCAAGAAATTCCCTCATGAGCACATTTTCCTTTTACGTCTAAACACTGCTCCCAGCCCAGAAGCGTCTTCACCTGCCCTCCAAAACCCACTGACCATGGATGCATTTTAGGGTCAGCGAGTTCCCGTCTCAGCCGTCCGCGCCCCCCGCCGTCCCCTCCCCCCCGTCCCCTCCCTGCCTCCGTCCCCTCCCCGCAAGGCACCAGTGCACAACAACCATTTTCCCCGCCAGGAGCACTCCGTGTTCACGCACCGCCGCAACCTCACTGATTGGCCAGTCTCCTGGTAAACAAGGACTGGGCAGCCAATGAGAGGGCTGTGCACGAGGGTAGCACGCGCTTCCAGGGCTAGCGCTAGCGTGGCCCTGCCTGCTCCGACTACTATATAGAGCAGTTTCCTGTTTTCAGTAGAAGTTATCTTTTCATAGCCGTGGGCTGAGTCCGGTAAGCTCACCGCCAGAGACCTGGAGCGTTCTTTCAGCCATTGGAGGAAACGGAAGAATTTGTTTTGGGTTTGTTTTTTTTTTTTATTAATTCCTTGGAATAACCAACAGCTTAAATTGTTTGGACATCTTTTCAAAAATTGTTGAGTCTTCTGAAGTGGGAAATTACTCCCGAGGGTCCTTGGATTTAGAGTTTTGTACCTCCACCCCCATTTCTAACTCTCGTGCCAACCCAGTTTAATCATGGTGATGTTCAAGAAGATCAAGTCTTTTGAGGTGCTTTTTAACGACCCTGACAAGGTATATGGCAGTGGGGACAAGGTAGCTGGCCGGGTGATAGTGGAGGTGTGTGAAGTCACTCGAGTCAAAGCTGTCAGGGTCCTAGCTTGCGGAGTGGCCAAAGTCCTCTGGATGCAGGGATCGCAACAATGCAAACAGACCTTGGAGTATCTGCGCTACGAAGACACGCTTCTCCTGGAGGACCAGCCAACAGGTGAGTCCCCCAGTTCTTTGCCGGAGGGTGAAAGCTGTTTTGAGAGAAATGAACCGAATAAATGGATCCTATTCTAAATATTGTAAGTTGCTCTGGTTGAGTGGTTTGAATTTAGTGTTGCGTCCCTACTTTGTTACATTTTAATTTGCAACCCCCGTAAAAAAGGTCAATTTGTCCAGTTTCTTACGGTGGCCTGATGTGAAGGAAGTCTTGCGGGATGTTTCCTTAGCTAATTAAAATTTTTTTGTACGTCTAAGTTACTTATTCTTTGCCCAAGAATTCCTTCTCACACGGATGCGTTTTAAATGTAACAAGAAACTTAATAGGTACTCACTTTTCTTTCCCTTCAGGTGAGAATGAGATGGTTATCATGAGACCTGGAAACAAATATGAGTACAAGTTTGGCTTTGAGCTTCCTCAGGGGTAGGTATAAGCAAAATACATGTTTGCAGTTTTCTACCTTCCACTTTTTTGATCTTGGAAAGTATTTTTTAAATTGTTCCTTTTCTTGACACAGGCCTCTGGGAACATCTTTCAAAGGAAAATACGGGTGTGTAGACTACTGGGTGAAGGCTTTCCTTGATAGACCCAGCCAGCCAACTCAAGAGACAAAGAAAAACTTCGAAGTGATGGATCTAGTGGATATCAATACCCCTGATTTAACGGTGAGGTTCATTTTAAGATTCTATTCCCTTGGGTCTCAGGTATGAAGTCACATGTCTTGGGCCTTAGATTTGGAAGTACCTCAGGGAATCAAGTCCTAAGTCATCAAGGGAGGGAAAGCTGCCTACTCTAGGTAAAGAGTGGGAAGTAAAGAGAAGCAGAGAAAGGGTCTCTAAAAATTCTCAAAACAGCTTTTAATCCCCATTCTACATAGGCACCAGTGTCTGCTAAAAAGGAGAAGAAAGTTTCCTGTATGTTCATCCCCGATGGGCGGGTGTCTGTCTCTGCCCGAATTGACAGAAAAGGATTTTGTGAAGGTAAAAAAAGAAACTAGTCCTTAAAAAACAGACTGACAAAAGAGGAACTTGTAGATTTGGGATTACAGGCAGGAGCAAAAGAAAAGTCATTAACTGTACTTTTCATCCTTCTCATTTTTAGGTGATGAGATTTCCATCCATGCTGACTTTGAAAATACATGTTCCCGAATCATTGTTCCCAAAGCAGCCATCGTAGCCCGCCACACTTACCTTGCCAATGGCCAGACCAAGGTGCTGACACAGAAGTTGTCTTCGGTTAGAGGCAATCATATTATTTCCGGAACCTGTGCATCATGGCGTGGCAAGAGCCTTCGGGTACAGAAGATCAGGCCTTCTATCCTGGGCTGCAATATCCTTCGAGTTGAATATTTCCTGCTGGTGAGTGGGTGAGGCTGGAGAGAGAAAGTTGTTCATCTGTCTAAATTGTACCAGTGTTTTCTCCAGATCTCTAGTCTAACAAACTGCGAACTACTTTTCTAGATCTACGTTAGCGTCCCTGGTTCCAAGAAAGTCATTCTTGACCTACCCTTGGTAATTGGCAGCAGGTCAAGTCTGAGCAGCCGGACATCAAGCATGGCCAGCCAAACCAGCTCTGAGATGAGTTGGGTGGATCTAAACATCCCTGATACTCCTGAAGGTGAGCCAGACCTAATGTCTTGTCTTATCCTCCAACCTGGTTGGATTTGTAAAACTGAAGGTCAGGCATTTCTAGGCCAGGTTTCTTATCATTTTCTCTTTTTCTTTCTTTTCTCTAGCTCCTCCTTGCTATATGGATATTATTCCTGAAGATCACCGATTGGAGAGCCCCACCACTCCTCTGCTAGATGACACAGATGGTTCTCAAGACAGCCCTATTTTTATGTATGCTCCTGAGTTCAAGTTCATGCCACCGCCTACTTACACTGAGGTAAGAATTGTCATTTTACCACACTACCTTTGTTCTGAGTCTTTTATAGGAAGTTGACTTGGAGGGATTGCTAAAGTCAGATTTTCTTTTAATTATTATCCAAACTTAAAATGGTCTTTTTTTTCTTTCTCCCAGGTGGATCCCTGCATCCTCAACAACAATGTGCAGTGAGCATGTGGAAGAAAAGAAGTAGCTGTGTCTACTTATTTCTTATCTCTTCCTGGATTCTCTGTTTTAGAGACTCAACAGTCTCTATAGTGGGGTTGGGTCCACCCTAGCCTCTGATTCTCCAGTGTAGGAGGTGATCAGCAGGCAATCTCCTGGGCCTTAAAGAGGGTGCACACTCATCCTCAACCAGTGAGATGATGTGATTCAGGGTGTTTACTAGATGGGTTTTAAAACACTCTAGAAAAATTTAGGCCCATCCTGTTTTCTCAAATCTTGAAAATTGAGGCATATTCAGTAGAAATGGCCTCCTGGCATGGTCTTAACCAAGGTTTTTTTTGAGAAGAATACAGATATTTTTATAATATCAGATTTTGAGTTCTGTGCTTTGTGGAACAGAGCAAATTGGGAAAAAGAAAATGGAAAAAAAATGTCAAAACTTTGGGAAAAGAGGATTCTTAACATTATTTTTGCCCTTTATTTGTACATGTAGAGGAAGGAAAAAAACCCCTCCAGAGCTGATTTGGTCTGGACTTTGGAGAGCCTCTTACGGGAATTAAAGGGAAGAAGCTCTAACATTGTCTTTGCTAAGAATATACTTTAATCTGGCCTAAAGCATTAGTAAGTATGCTCTACCAAAGGTTTTAAAAACCATTTTTAGAGCATGTTGCACTGTGTTCCCCTGTTGAAAATGTGGGAGAAAGTTTTTTTCTTTTCATGTGACTCCTTGGAATTGATTCTAAGGGAATGTTTTTAGCACTTTAGTTTGTTCTTTTTTTTCTTTTTCTATCAAAATGTAAGCTAAAACTGGTCTACTATGTCCTTAGGGATAAGTGCAAGAACAAATAAAAATAAAAAGTTGCTTATTTTGAGATTTCATCCCAGTGCACAGAATTCCGTAATGACACTCAGTACATGAGAAGGGTACTGCTATCAGCCTTGCTCACTGTGACTTCTCCATACCTAAGGAAAAAGTCTAAATAAAGATGCCCCAACACTGATTAGAGCCTTCAGACATTGCCATGAGAAACTGGAGGGCAGGTCTTCACAGAAGCCCCCAGGGCTTCTCTTTCCTAACAAGTGTTAGGAAACGGGTATGTTAACATCCCCTTTCTCACTACAGCTTTTAGCACTTTGTTCCCTGTCCTGTGTTAGCGCACTGAGCTCCACCCTTTTTTGAGAGTGTGTGGACTGAAGGTGGTGTAATTTTTTTAATTGTGTCTCTTTTTGTATGATAAACTATATTTTGTACTTAACCAGATGTATTTTCACCCCAAGTTAGGGGTATTCTTTGTTTAAAAAAAATAAAAATAAAGGTTTTTTGATGGCAAAAACTTTCCTTGTCTGTCAGATGGTGTTGAGGAATTTATTAGAAACTTCCTGAAGGAGTGTTTCTCCCCTGCTTCACAGTTCAATTTTGAAAACCCCATAAGGGGTATTACCTATTGACCCTAATGAATATAGTCAGAGTGTGGTGGGTTTGGAAAGGTGTAGGGGGAAGAAATTTGAATTCTATTTAGTCTTCTCCAGTTATATAAAGAACTAGCTTGGCCCTGGTGGGAGTGTGGCTCAGTGGTTGAGTGCCAGCCTGTGAACCAAGGGGTTGCAAGTTCAATTCCCAGTCTAGAGCACGTGCTTGGGTTGCGGGCCAGGTCCCCAGTAGGCAACCACATTGATGTTTCTCCCTCTCTCCCTCTAAAAATAAGTAAAATCCTTAAAAAAATAAAAACTAGTTGGGATCTTCCGGTGATCTAAGGTAGTTTTCTATATCCATAGCTAATCATTATTAAACTTACTAATTTTGGAGTGCATGAATTTTTTGATGAGCTCTTAAAATACAGGGAAATGAAGTTTTTGATGGGATTTGGTAGGAAAGGCTTATGTTCCCATATTTTATAATTTGGCTTTCTCATAGTTTCTTCCCAGTGTAGATCTGGTTTCTTCCCAACGTAGACCTGGTTTACATGCAACAAGACAAGAATAGTTATTAAGGCCCTGGCTTGCATAGCTCTGGATTGAGTGTGGGCTGTAAACCAAAGGGTCACAGATAAGATTCCCAGTAAGGGCACATGCCTGGGTTGCAGGCCAGGTCCCCAGTAAGGGCCACATGAGAGGCAACCACACATTGATGTTTCTTTCTCTTTTTCCCTCCCTTCCCCTCTCTAAAAATAAAATATTTAAAAAAAATAGTTATTAAGGACTTAAGGATTTAGAGTTGTAGTAAATTTTTGAAGCTGCTCCTATTTTTTTAATCTCTGCAGTTTGTAGCACAGTACCTATCAAACCACATAATCGTAATTCAGTAAATGTTCGATGAATATTCAACCCCACCCTCATCCCTTAGGATGTATACTTCAGCAGTTCCTGTTTCTTCCTTGTAGGGTATTGATAATAGATTGCCACATAACTCCTCCTCTAATTGAAATGATTTTTATTGTTCCTAAAGGAGTGAGTAGGATGAGAAACCCTGAAATGGCAGGGATTAATGTGCTTTTTGATTTCTGGCTCATTTAAACTTTTGTGGACAGATCTAGTCCTGGCCTTTATTTGGGGTTTGGCTTTACTTTGGACCTCTACATACTAATTCCAAACTTCAGATTTCTGGAAATCCATGAAGTCAGTGTAAATTGAACAGAAAGTGAAATTGAAAAGATTCTTCTTCATTTCAGTCTTTATGTCCATCTTTCATTCTCAGCTCTTTTCCTCTTTTCCTGGCTCTCTTTGTTTTTCCTTACCAAGGTGTCAAAGTTTCTAGCTCTCTATTGCCATTGTGGCTCTCACCTTTACTCTTACCTCTGTGTCCTTTTCTTAACTATTCAAGAATCTGTCGGCTCCTCCTTTTTTCAAGTCTGTGACCAGGGAACTAGGTCAAAGTTGATGGAAAAGTTTTTACTGCAGCTGGTTCTCCAGGGACTGGAGAGGTGGAACAAGAACCAAGAGCAAGCCAGAGGGCAGAACTAAGGGATGGAGAGACCAAGGAGCACAAAACTTAGTTGTTTGTGTACATACCTTGCTACTGGTAACTAATTTGAGGAAGGGATGACAGAGAGAGAGTAGGTAACACATTGAATGCAGGTAGTTTATCGCACTCACAGGTGACGCGGGCCATTTTTGCTAATTTTTTGCGCAAATGGCAACGTTTGGTAAAATTACGACAACTTTAGTTTTACACAATGAAACTTTTTGTGATTTACTATAAAATGTATACTGAATTATTTTTCTTTAATACGTGTCCCACGCTCTACTACCAGTCAACGTAAAACGTATACACACGTTTCCCGCATACAATACTCAGGTCTGCTAGAGATGAAATCCTTTAAGAGCCAGAACATATGCATCCCCTCCTGATTCCCTCATACCCCAAATCCAGCACTTCCAATAGAACTTACTATGATGACAGAAATGTTCTGTATTTGTGTTAATATGGTAGCCACTAGCCAGCCACACATGGCTGTTGAGCTCTGAAATGTGGCTGCTGTGACTAAAGAACTGAATTTTTATTTTTAACTTAATTTAAATGTAATAAACTCCATGTGATTAGAGACTACAATATTAAACAGTGTGGCAAAATCTGAGGAAGGAAATAAGTAGCTACTGCTGTTCACCCAGAAGAAACTCACTCTTCCCTTAGGGCATAAAACTCCCCACTGGACTTCCTTTGCTTTCTATGCAAAACTTCTACCTCACCTCAGGTCATTACTGTATGTCGGTTCACTTAAGTATATTTCCCTGGGTACTGGCCCAGCTGTTTCTCCACTAAGTGGGCAGATGTTTTGGGTCTTCTTTTCCCATGCTCTTTTCATATGCTTTTTAATTTTTAAAGTGCTATAACTTCTACGTACAGCCATTAGAGGAGATCCAGTTCTTAGTATCATATATTCATTAGATCCAATGTGGTATCGGAAGAATTGAGAGAAGACAGAAAAAAAACTATCTAAAGAAAAGAAAGAGCTAAAGAAAGTAAAATGAACAAGAGCAGGTACTTTACCAAGCAAGGTCCTTGGCTACCTTGTTATCTCTAAACAGACTAGAAGCACAAGGATGTAGTAATTTGGATTGAGGCATTGGGAGGCAAAAGTGTGGGGAGAGGGTCTGACTAAACATCTGGTCAACAAAAACAATCACATGGTAGCTGAAGAATATGAAGTGGGGTGAAGGAGTTACTTTTGTCCAGTTCTTTCAACAGCATACAGACTTTTTCCCAGTGTTCTTTCTTTGGACCACCTCTAAATGATAGAATGCATAAGGTAGATAAGGAAAATATTTTACTGCCCCTTCAATGGCCCAGTCCTTGTCCCAAGCATCCCGACCTCAATAGTTCTGGAGTGGGAGAACAGAAACCTTTGTTCCATTCTCTGTTCTGCCCCATATCCACCTCTATTTCCTAGGCTGAAAAACTCCCTCTCAGAGATGGCTGCAGATCCAGGGCCACAGGTCCTGGCCCAAAAGATAAATCTATAGGCTAAAAAAAATGTCAAGGATTAGCCTTCCTATGATGTTAAGGAGAAATAATGTTACCGTGCTATACTGAAGAGGTCCATTCATCTGCACACATCAAAGCGCAATAAGAAAGACATGGACAGGACTTTGCAACAAAGAAAGTAAGGGTTTATTTTTAGGAAGTGATCCTTACCGGGAGACAGGTTAGCTAATGCTCAAAGACCTGGCTCCCCATGGTTTCCAGGGGATGGGTTATATAGGAGAAAATATCAATTATGGTGACTAAGAGAGGATCATGGTCAAAGTTGTGGCATTTACTAATTGGTTGGTGCTAGGGTAGGGGGTGGTTGATCATAGCATCTGGTCCTGGTGTCAGTCATGGCATAGCATTGTCTTTTCTGGGCCTGGAGCTGAAACACAACTGAGGCCTAGATGTTATCTCTAGTTTGATAGACATTAGAGATTATCAGAACCTCATTGTCCTGAAGGCTTACTAATTAAGGGACTAATTAAGGGATGTCCTGCAAGGGAGAAAGAAACAGGTGAGTCAGGATGCCATTTTGAATCAAAAAGAAAGGAGAAAAGGTCATATTAAAGAAAGTTTCTACTGGGTTACAATAGTATAGTGCGGTGATTTTCAACCACTGTGCCGCACGAATTTTTAAAACATGCAGTACCTGGCTATTTGGTCAGGGACATTGACATCTTGTACCTTAGATTGTTAAATAAAAAAATAACAACCAACAGAACCATTGGATGTGAATGAATCAATATTATACCTGTTTTTTTATCAGATGAGCAAAGAATTTATTTTTTTGATGTGCCACAGAATTCTAGTAATTAGTTTATGTGTGCTATGAGATGAAAAGGTTGAAAATTGCTCATATAGTGTGGTAGTGAAGCAAATATATCCTATATACAAACTTTCTAACTTCAAATCTTACTTCTACCACTTCCTAAGCTGTATGACTTTGAGCAACTTGTTTAACCTCTGTGCTTGTTTACCTGTAAAATGGGAGATAATAATAGTACCTACCTCAGAAAACTATCGTGAAGATTTAAAAAATGTATGTGAGGTGTTAGAAAAATAGCAAGTAAAGTGTTCATTATCTAAACTAAAATGAACTAAAGTGTTCATTATCTAAACTCATATCCTCCACCACTACCACCGCCACCTTGATTAGTTCATTCCCAGCCATGTCCCAAAAATCGTTTTTCCTCTTTAACCTATCAGAAGTAAGTCCATTCTTTCTTTCTTCCTCTTGATTCCTTTTCTGTGTTTGGGGAACAAAACAGTCTGAGAAGAAGTCAGTGTATAGAAGCTGACTCAGCCTGGAGTTCATTGTGGTAGGGGACAGGTAGCCTACTGTTGGGATTCCCATCCCCAGGTCAGGACAGGGCTTCTGCACACCTTCAACATCTCTTGGTATAGCTCTGGGAGCAGAAGTGTTTTCTCTTTCATAATTTCAGTGTGCTTCTCAGGCCTCTGGAACCTTCTGGAATTTAACTGAGCTTTCTTAAATTTTTAGTATACAACTCCAGAAGAAAGATGTCCACCATTTCGAGTGATAAACTGAGGACCAGAGGGTGCTGGATATACAATGTGGACACTACAAAGTATTCTCAGACTCCTTATTTAAAGATATTGCAACTCATTAGATTTTTTCCCCTGAGGTAGACTAGACTAAGCAGCACAAAAACCAGTGGAGGGCTTGTTTAGCCATGGCAAAAATTAAGGCTTGAGACCTTTGCAGCAAGAAGGGGTGGAGCTGTCCCACCTGTGCATCACCAAAGTGACAGGTGGCCCAACTTTTAAGGTTTCTAAAGATCTGAGTTGTTTGCAAATCCATTGCCTGTGTTCTCACCATCATTAACCAGACAGAAAGAGAACCTTAGGACATTCTGCAAGGGCAAGAAGTACAAGCCCCTGGATCTGCAGCCCAAGAAAAGCCTTGCCAACTCAACAAGCATAAAGATGAACCTGAAGACCAAGAAACAGCAGAAGGAGCAGCTATATCCACTGTGGTCAAGGAGTGAGCATCCAGGCATCAATAAAGCACAAACTGGCTGGAAAAAAAAAAGGGAAGGAAGAAAGGAGGAAGAGAGGGAGGGAGAAAAAGAAAAGAGGAAGGAAGGAAGGAAGAAAGGAAGGAAGGAAAGAAGGAAAGAAGAAAGGAAAGGAGGGAGGACGGGAGGAAGGGAGGGAGGAGAAAAGAAAAGCAATTCCTAGTTAGGTGGCTCATACACCAAAAGGTCATGGGTTTCATCCTTGGCTAGGGTGTCGGGGTGCCTATGGAAGGCAATAAATAGATCTATGTTTCTCTCTCATATCAATGTATCTCTCGCTCTCTCTCTCTCATTCTCTCCCTAAAAAAAAAAAAATGAATAAACATATCCTCAGGTGAAGATTAAAAAAAAAAAATAGAATTGAGCCCACTGATGAGGCTCAATTTAGACTATTCCTAATTTGTCCTGACTTCATTTGGCTGGACCCTTCTGTACTCACCAGTGGGCTTGTTATATAAGGCTAAAACAATGAACAGACTCTGAAGACTGGGATTTTTCTAACTACTAAGTTATGGGTTATCTCCAGGTAATGGATTGATGGGAGGAGAAAGAACATGGGCCATAATTGTGCTTTGAGTCCTGGGATGTCAAGCAAAGTCTATTCTCATTCGTAATTGGGCGATGGAGCTGCTGACTCTCTCTCCAAGTCAATCAAATAGTTAGTAAACAGGTTCTTAGAAATGTCTGGCTGGGTGTCGCTTGAATATTTTTAACCTCCTGGACAGATGGACAGAGGAAGGATTTCAATTGCTGGGAGGGAAGGTAAGGTCAGGGGCGTGAGAACTGTGTTTCCCTTGTACGGTTCTGTGGCTTAAAGACCCCTCCCTCTCCACTTCACCTGTCTAAATTCTGACTTCTTCTTCATCTATCCAGACTCATAGCTAATCCTTCCTTTGCCTCCTGTTCTCCCATTTCTCTCTATTCCTGGACTTTCATGCTTGACTCACCTTCCAACTCTGACAAAACTTTGGTTTCTGTTCCAGACCACAAGATGGTTTTAGCTCCATATCAGTGTAGATCAGGGGAAGGGTGGTTGGGCAGTGACCAGTGCCTTCTTTGCTCCCCAGGCAAAAGGGGTAGCCTGCCAGTGGTACCCAGAGGCTTCTCTTCTACCTCCCCAAGCTGTCCTGTGGAAGAGCTCCAAACTCTCCTGCAACCTCATACACCTCACTGCCCCAACTCTTGGGAACAGAATTTGAGAACTTGGGAGACCTGATTTGGACCTCATATTCCTTTGGAAAGTAAAGAAATGTGAGAGATCAGAGGCAGCAAACCGGGGGCCCATAGGTGGAATCAGCTTGCAGACATTTAGAAATCTGTACTGTTTCTTCCTAAAAATTTGAATTGGTTATAAACATGTAAAAACCAAATTTTCACTAAAATCTACTGTTCTGGCTTCTCTTAAAAAGCAATCTTATTTGGTAACACAGAGCCCACACAGTATTTGGGCATCAACCTGCTGGAGGTGAAGGAGCCAGACAGGCTCTTATTTGCCAGTTCTCACCACTCCCTATTGCATTACACTCACCTGCTTCAATTCCTTTCTTTATGCCTGCCTGACACCTGTCTAGTGGACACCTCTGCTCTAAGTAGAGCTTTCCAAATATTTACTCTGAAGGACCCCTAAGATTAGGGAAAGTGAACCATTTTCTCCAGGACTTCTAGAGCAGTCCGAAGTAGTCTGTCACAAGCCATAAATGTCTTTAAAGTATGTATTATAAGTTTTAAAAGTGGACATTTTTATTTATGCTATATAGTTATGTAGTTTTAATATAAAAAATTATCTCCCCACCAAATCTTAAAAGTAAAATTGAGCCCTGATTGGTGTGGCTCAGTGGGTTGGGCATCATCCTATAAACTGAAGTGTCATCAGTTCAATTCCTGGTCAGGGCACATGCCTGGGTTGTGGTCCAGGTCCCTGGTTGGGGGCGTGCAAGAGGCAACTGGTCAATGTTTCTCTCACACATTGATGTTTCTCTCTCTCTTTCTCCCTCTCTTCCCCTCTCTCTAAAAATAAATAAATAAAATATTTTTCCAAAGAGTACAGTTGACACTATGAAAAGTATGCCATGTGTATTTATGTGGCTCCAAACTCTCCTCACCACATCACCTATGAATAACCCAATTTAAACAGTATGATGCAAAAGATGTGAGGCAAAGAGAAACATGGGAAACCAGACATGGAGAGAGAAAAAGAATCTCAATGACAATAAGAAAGAGTCTGAAAGACAAGCTCTTTCTCTAGTCCTAAGTCATCCCTCCTGACCTGGCCCGGGCCAGTTCCTGAGACGTTTATAGACATCCCTGATATCTCTGAACAGGTGCTAGAGTGGTGGCTCAGAGTGAAAAGCAAGTTTCAAAACAGAAGCCAGGCCAAGTAAGGGAGAGGTGAGGGGCCAAGAGCAGCCAAGTGTGGTCAGACAGGAAAGAATGTCTAGAGGCCAGGGAAGAGGCGTGGGGCCAGGGAGCTGAGGGCTATGAAAAGGGCTGATCAGCATTTGCCCTTTCTCCCACTGAGCCTATCTTTGTTTCACTTCTTCTTACCACCCTAGCTTGAGAAAAATGAGGTTAAAAAGTTACTTTGACTACCTTAGGTGAGGGAATTTTTTTTTCTCCAGAATGGTTGCATCTCTGGCTATAGCAGACCATAGAAGGATGAGTACCAGGGCTTGCTTTCCTATCCAAAAGAGATTTTATCTATTCTCTCCAAGATAGAAAATACCCCAGATCATTGTCCCAGATTTAGGTGAATTCATTTCCCCCACCCCTTTAGTAAGGCAAAGACAGGTCTAACTAATCCCTCTCCTATTATAATACTATCTATCGATGCTGCCCTATGTGTAACAAAGAATGTTAGAGACAAGACTTGGATATTTTCTCCCTTGTCCATTGTACACCAAGAGAAATGGAATCACAGGATGAGGAAGATTCAGGACGGCAGGGGTACTGGCTTTGGGAAGTCCAGCTCACAGCTGAGGATCCCGGAGGAAAAGAGGTTTGAGAATAAAGAATAGTCCCAGACTCAGAAGTCGTGGGAATACAGACCCTGTCTGCATTGGTCAAGACCAGGTCTGAGGAATCCCTGGATTCCGTCCTCTAAAGTCTTGGGTTCCAAAGGTGATTGCACTTACCCTCTCAGTTAGGGTGGGATCATTGTCTTCCCAATGATTCTCATTAGGGTTCCAGGGGAAACCTGGGTTCCCTCTAGGATACAAAATGGCAAATTAAGTTCTGTTGGGGGTAAAGCAAAGGATGTTCTGAGTTAATACTAAGAAGCTAGAACTTATTTCTAGCTTTCTGGTCCCAAATAACCTTGGGGGGAGAGTGAGCCTCACTAGGGGAAATGTTAATGGAGAAGGGGTCTGGCCAGATTAGCTAACTGAGCTACAGCATTCCTCTCCGTCTCATTTCTCTTCTCTGTCCTCTAGCCAGACATTATATATAAGGGGAGATATAGAGGATCTCACTACTGCTCCTTCCTCAGTAGAACATTTCTTGGTGGCCTGCTCGATTTGAGTTCTGGCTTGCAGATCATGACCTTGAATTCTGCTGCAGGGGTTGTCTCCTTCTTGCTGATCTTCCTGCTACTCAATTTAAAGCAGGTTTGTGGAAAAGACTGGTTAGATGCCCAAGGTATCTTTAGCTTGCCCAAGCTAAAAATAAGATGGGGGAGTCCAGCAGATGGAAAGAGTTCAGCAAAAGCTCAACATGTCCTGACCTTTGTTCTCAGAACCATTCGGACCCTTGCAGGTGGAACCACATCAGCTTGAAGGATTCCTAGTGGACATTCTAATCCAAATTTTGTTTCACAGATGAGGAATTTGAGGCTTGGAGACTTGACGTAACTTTCCAAATGACACAAAACTATGGACTAGTGAAACTAGGACCATAAACCAGTGCTTTGCCCACTTGAGATGACAGCCCTTCCCCTTGGTTTAGTTCTTCACCAGCCTGCCTACAAGCCACCCTGCCTTCCTCTCAAATTTAAAACAGCAGTAAAAATGAATTGAGGACAATAATTATCTTTTCCTAACCAACCGTGTCCTGCCCATCTGACATTTGACTCTCCAATTTTCTTTGGTCTCCACCCCCGATCTTCTAAACTGCATGTTTCATCCAGGTCTCCAGTTCAGCTCTCTCAAACCACTTGAGAACCTGCAGTTAAATTTGCAGACCCCACGTTCAAGTTTTCTGTCCAAGTTGGGAGGGGATCAGGATGCTAAGAATATAGGGTAGGAAAAGATAGGATTCTTGCCAGAAAACCTACCTTGCCTAGGCCAGTGCAGCCCAGCCTGTGGCCATGGGAGCAATCTGTTCAACATAAGCAGGCCTTAGCAGGCACATAATACAGGGCTGAGCAAGAGCCACATGGGTCTTCTCTAAATGTTTGTAAGCAGTGCCTCAACCTCTAACCTTCTTTTGGGGCCTCTAGAGGAATAGCAGCCCTGTTTACTGACTGGGCTTAGGCTTCAACCTCAGCCTGCCTGACAGAGCCTGTGAAAAGTGGGGTAGAGGTCAATGGAAAGTCTAGCTCATGCCTGGAACTGCTCTGGAATCTGGGGAAGTTTCTGGGTCCCATGCCTCTGGCTTTGTTCAGCAAGGTCACCTGCCAGTAGAGCAGGAAGCCAGGCAGGAAAGAGTCCAAGAATGGTCTGATCTTTCTGATACTTTGTCTTTGAGGCAGTACAACTAATTCTAAGTGGTCACTCTAAACTTTGTCCTCCTTTCCTCCATTTCATGGGCAAAGGATGTGTGTGTATAGAGGGTGGGGTGGGTGGGAGGAGCAGGGATGTATTCCACTCCTCCTCTACTGTCTCTTGTCTATAGTCTTCTTTGTTCCCATTCTTTTAAGTTCCCAAGCTGGCATTAAATGGGACTTAGGGGATTGGCTGTGAACCCAAAGACAGAGATATAGCTGACCAGGTTAGGACCTACGTGTGTGTGTGTGTGTGTGTAGGGGAGACGGACAAACGGAGATTTTTCAATGTCTTTTAGTTTTGTTTCTTGCTGATTTCTCCCTAGCCATATAGTGTGACTGGGCAACCCCAGTGACAGGTCCTCTCCTCATTCCCACTCCACTCACAACACCTCCAAGAGCTAGAAAAGGAAACACATCAATCATCACAAATTACTTAAGAACTCTGGAATGTTCTATTTCTATTCTGGTTTCCTTCTTTGGTCTCTTGGCTGTTTCTACCATACCACCTACTACTGCACCCATACCAGGCTTTTAAGGGGCTTTCTCTCAATGGAGTCACAACCCCTATTCATCCTTTACAATGGGGTCAGAAATATCTAACATTAGATTTCTGTCATTTGATGCTGTAGAGAATTCAGTCAACCAGCCCGATTATGGTTGGGGAATTCCTTGAAGTTTCTCCTGCATCCCATCTTTCAAATGTTCAGTAGGGTTGCTATCTGTGCCTGCCTTCTTATTCTGTCCTCTAGACAGGCAGCTAGCCTGTGACTGCTGCATGTCAAGTGGCTGGACCCAATCAGCTCTTGTAGAGCTTCCTCAGAAGCCAATCAAACATAGGGAAGTGACCTCAGCCAAGGGAGAGCTAGCATCTCTCAGAGCTGTGAGTGTCCCTAAGTCATTCCCCTCCTCTGCACCCTCCTTACTTCCTGTAAACCAACACCACCTGTTCCCTTTCCCCCAAAGACAGAAGAGAGAAAGGCGAACTAAATTCTACAAAGAACCAAAAGAGAAACTGCAACAACCACACAGTGGCTTCTAGAATTAGAGAATAGAATATTCAGGGGGCTCCACTTGCACTTATTTTTCAGAGTGGGGTCTCCAGGCCTGGAAGAGCGTGACTATGCTGAAGAATAATCAGCACCTCCTCCCTATTTCCTCCCCACACCTGGCTTTCTTGACTCTCCCCACAAAAATAGCTACAACCATTCTTTGTAAACAAGGACAAGATCAAGGTCAAGTGTGGGAAAGAGAGGGCCTGTGCTCCTGTGAACACATGTGAAAAGGCACAATCCTGTCCCTGTGGCCTGAGGACCAGAGGCTCAGAAGTCAGCTGATCTTTAGGGTGTGAGCTATTTTTCCCTACTACTCACTCTGCACAGCCCTGCAGATGAATTTCCTGAATGTTCCTGGGCAGGGCTAGATTGAGAGCTTATGTTCCACCATTGTGGTGGAAGGGAAGGGGCAGAAGATAGGAAGGCTGTAACCCCCAGGGTATCACACTGGACATTGACAGGTAAGGAGAGAATGTCTCAGCTAAGCATTCCCTCCATTTCTCCAGCCCTCTCCCATCAGGCATCACCCTGAACAGAGAGACAGATAAAAGTATTTTATTTAAAAATATAAAACTGACCTTATTCTTCTTAACTGCTCCTACCCCCAGTTATCTCCATGAAGAACTATATAAAAAATGGGTAAGGGCATATGTACAGCTCAGATCCAACAATTCCATTTCTTTTTTTGACCCCCCTTTCTCCCTTTCATACAATTAAGACATTGGTCCTCTGCCCTTTCCCTAAGATATCAGAAGTGGTACAAGGGTAGAGGGAGGGGAAGGATAGAAAATGTCTGTTGTCATTCTCCATTTCTATTTCTAGGGACCAAACAGGTTATCTGGACTCAGAGCAAATAATTTCTTGCCTACAAAACCAAATAATAGAGACAGCTACTCTCTATATCTTAAATTAGAAATATATGAAGATCCAGGGTATTATTTAGGGTCCTTTTTCAGTATATAGCCTCATCCATATTGTCATCACTGTCTCCCCCAAAGTCCTCTCCATTGTCGAAATATGACATGATGTAATCGGTTTCCTGAAATAGAAAATAAAAGTCAGGTATGCTTTTGGCATTCTCATTCCTCCCTCTGTACCCTTCCCTCCCAATAGCACCATCCCAGGCCAAGAAATCCCTTCTAGTTGTAGTTTACTATTTTTTATTTATTTATTTATTTTAAATAGTCATTTATTGATTTTAGAGAGACAGAAAAGGAGAGAGAAACATCAATTTGTTATTCCACTTATCTACACATTCATTGGTTGATTCTTGTATGTGCCCTTACCTAGCTGCAACCTTGGCATATTGGGACAACGCTCTAACCAACTGAGCTACCTAGCCAGGGCTAGTTGTAGTTTGCTCTTTAGAAAAGCCTACAGATAGATAAAGTGGAGTATACTATCCTTTGGAGGCACTATCTCCTTTGGCCTTCCAACCCTCTGAAGAGAACACCTCTGGTAAACAGAACTGAGATCTCCAGAGCTAATGAGGGCAAGAGAGAGGAACTGTGGGTAGAAGGAGGTCTCCTCACCTCTTCATGTTCTTCTTCATCATACTCCTCTTCTTCTTCCTCTTCCTTCTCTTCTTCTTCTTTCTCCTCATCTTCCTCTGAAGTTAATTCTTCCTCCTTCTTCTCCAGGGTCTTATGTGAAGATGAATAATAGGAAGACAAATTCAGACTCAGCTCACAGAAAGGAAAAATTAAGGCATACATGGGCCAAAGAAGAGGGAATGGATCTGGGGCCAGGTGGTCCCTATGTACATTTCCTCCTACCTCTAGTTTGTGTATTGTTTCCTCCTTATATTCTGTGGTCTTAGGGGGCCTTTTGGAGAGTAGAATGGTGGACCCTGGTGAGAGGATCAAAAAGTAAACCATTAGAGAGCAAACTTCCTTGTTAGCTTTCTACCCACTTTCCTACAAAGACCGTATCACTCTGCTGCCCTCACGCGGCCACCAAAGAACCAGCAACAGTACTGGATGCTTTGGGTAGGACTTGGGAGGGCAGACAAACAGCCTTGGCCCTCCAGTTGAAAAAGAAATCTCTCTTTTCTCTCCTTTCCATTCTATACTCACGGTCTTTCTGAAGCTTCCTCACTCGGATCCTTAGCTCCCGGGGTAGACGTCGCCAATCTGGGAATAGTGGGAATGTAAAAGTCAGTAAGACCCTGCCTGGGTCTCCTATGAATGAGTTATTTTTAATAAAGGTTTTTTGTTTATTTATTTTTAGAGAAAGAGGAAGGGAGGGAGAAAGAGAGGGCGAGGAACATTGATCTGGGGACCAAAGCCACAACCCAGGCAACACAGACATATGCCCTGACTGGGAATCAAACTGGCAACTGTTCACTTTGCTAGACAATGGCTGTGTTGCAGGACACATGGATACAGGACAATGGGCCACCAACTGAGCTGCACCAGTCAGGGCACAATGACTAGTTTTAAGGGAGAGATAAGGGTCAGGATAAAGGTGATAAAGGAAGGGGTTGGGTCAAATTTGGCTTGGATGTCTCCAGGGAACTGAGGGCTGTTTAATAGGTTTTTAGATTGAGCCTGAGAGTGTTTACTAGCATATCTAAGGCTCCAGTTTGTAAATACTGAATGGATTGGGGGGCGGGGGGCGGGGCAGAGGAGGGTGAATAGGGTGATAGCCAGTGGCTTGAGGCCTATCAAACATTTGAAAGAAGGGCGATTAATGAAACGACCTATCACCTACCAGGGTTCCAGTCAATGGCATTGTCAATTGGTCCTGACATCTGATATTTGTCTGAGTAACGTTCCACATCTGAGGGATCAGAGGCCAAGGTCAAAGTTTTATCCTTTCAGAGGCTTAGAACAGGGTTGTTCCTCAGGGCCTAGCCTTCTCAATACTTAGAAATTGTCTGTCCCTTTAGTGCAAACCCAGAGCCCAGGGGGGTCAGCTTCAGTGAGAACCTAAAATTACAATGTTTTTGTTATCTTCCTTAACCCAAAAGCATGACTATAACAAGAGGTAATGTGATACAGTAAAAAGTATATTAGAGAGCAAGAAACCAGAGTTTCTGTCTTCCCTTTACTCCTTGTTAATGGGGTTAACTTAAACAGGTCTTTCCTCTCTCTGAGCTCCAGCTTCTAGGGCTTCAGTAGGAAGGCACCAGTCACCAACATCCTGAAATACTGTACTTCCCCAGCAGTTAGTAAATATTCGCTATCCCAAGCCTCCCAAGAACACCCCCCTTCTCCAGTCCCTCCTGATATCCCTGACTTCTCCATGATCCACTAACCAAAAAGGTAATACTTTAGTTAGCAGGGTACCTCAGAGACCCAACACCAGCCCCCGTTCTGATTGGTTGATGCCTGTAATAACTAGATTGTTAAAGACTTAATACCTCCCCCCATTTATACATGTGAAATGGGCATCTTAATACTTAACCTCCTACTGTCCCAATGCTATTGAGAGACACAAAACAAACCATGAATACTGTCATGCATTTCAAATGCAGGGGTAATTATTATGATCTCCTGAGTTAGACAGTGAGAGAGCTTCCTGTGCCTCTTCTGGCATCTCTGGCCCCCAGCAGTGCTGAATATAAGGCACTGTTCATGGAAGGCACTCGGAACATTCCAACTGACCTCTTTTGGGGACAGCTGGCCGGATGAAGTAGGGGAGCTGCCTCATGGCCCCTCGTAGCTCCTGCTTCAGTGCCAGGACATATTCCCCTTCCTCTCCTGAGGGCAGAGGCACTGGGTAGAACTCCAATGGCTAAGGAGGCAGGGGCAGTGGTCAGTCCAGGGAGAAAATGCTGGAGTAAAAATCCAGGAGGGTGTCTCCCCGTAATTTAATCCAATGCTCCTACTGAGCAAAGGACCAAAAGCTAATGAGGTTCATAACACAGCACTGTGAAAGTTGGGGAGCTGGGATTATGATAAGTAAGGGTAGACATTTTCTTGCCTTGAAAACATACCATGCAAGCTAGGTGCATAGAGACAGGGAGAAGCAAGATTAGGATGGTTTTGTGATGGCCCGGGAGAAATCCAAGATCATATACAGTCAGTCAGGGGCACTTGGGAGGCTTGGGAATGGAGGACAGACACTCACCGGGAAGAGTGGAGAAGGTTGCAGGGTGGGTGGCGGCAGAGCATCCCCCTTCCCAATGCCCACAGCCTCTGTATTGAAGGTCAACTGGCCCCGGCCCCGGCCCCGGCCCTGGCCCCCACCCCGGCTGGCCATGGTGGAGGGGGCCTGGGTATTGAGGGATCCAGTGAGAAAAACCTGGGAAAGACAAAAACAAAGAGAAAAAGTACAGTAGAATGGATAGGAAGCCAGGGAGGTATAAGACAATCTTTTCCCCTGGGACCTAAAAGCCAGTGTAATTCAATAAATTTTTATTAAGAATGCATGTGCCAGGCAGGGTATTTCTGGAAATATAAACAATGGATGAGACATGGTCTCAACAGAACAGATAATTGCAATATAGCGTAACTGTAGCACAAAGAGGAAAGTGATAAGATCCTTGGATAAAACTTCTCTACATCCCTAAGACAATTTGATATTTATCACCATCTGCATATCTATATAGGGCCTTTTAATTCTTTCTCTCCCTAGCATTCCAAGCCTAACCAGGCCCCAATTCAATCCAATCTAATGCATTTCTTAAACATTTATTAAGCACATACCATGGAAAAGGTAGTGTGCCAGGCACTGTGGAAGCTCAGGATAAGTCATCAGTCTCACTGTCAGTGGCAGGAGGTGAGAGTGGGGAGAGGAACCATTACAATCAAACTGATCTTTGTAAACACCACTAAAAAGCACAGAACTTAGAATTAGAAGGACTCACAGTTATCTAGTGCAAACCCCCTCCCAGTGTAGTACTCCACTCTGCAAGTTGTTAAGTTATTCTGCTTCTAGTGACATTTTCCTAAAGAGTGGGTGGTCAGCCCTGACTGCTGTGGCTCAGTTGGTTGGGTGTCATCCCACAAAGTGAAAGGTATCTGGTTCAACTCCTGGTCAGAGTACATGCCTGGGTTGCAGGTTCAGTCCTTGGACATAGCACCTATGATAGACAACCGATCAATCTTTCTCTCCCTCTCTTTCTCCCTTCCTTCCCCTCTCTAAAAATAAATAAATAAAACTTTTTTTTTAAGGTGAGGGTGTTCATTTTCCCCCATGGCAGCCCATTCCACTGTGATCAACTCTGATGAATTGGAAGTTCTTCCTGCTACTGAAATGAACTCTGCTTCTTGTCATCATCATTCAGGAAGAGTCAGAAGCCACTAGAATGGGGGATAAAGGCACCAAATGAAAATGAAACTTGAAAGAAATGATATCCCAGAAGCAAGAAACACACCTAGCATCTAGATCTTGGTTTCTAATACCATTTTCCAATAAAAGGAATCAAGGCTTTTTGGAGAAATGGCTGAGGCAGTAAATACATAAGATGAAACTTAAATATCTTATAGTGCCAGAAAGTAAGAAAGTGCTAAAAAATAAAACACAATAACACACACACACATTAATGGGGCTATGTCAAAGAAGCATAAGAGTCCAATGAAAGAGCTCTCAATGGTCAAAGTGAGAACAGTATAAGCAATGAAACAAAGTAGTATTGGATTATAACCCAAAAGTATAGAATAAAAAATAAAAGTATAAAATCCACGAGGTCATACTACTGTAAATAATGATTGAATAAATAATACATGGTAGAGAAAAGACAAATATCTCATGCAGAATTCCAAATACATTACGTAGACTCCTCTAAAGACAGAGGGTAGAACTCCCCTCTCCTTAAGTGTGGGCTGTATATAGGGAATTTTATCCAATATAATTTTTAAAAGGGGGATAGTAACTTTACAATGGAGAAACTGGATGAAAATTACTTTAGTCAGGTGACCAAGGTCAATATCAACAATATTAAATCATGTCATTAGCAGGCACCCTTAACACTGAGATGATGAAAATGTCACTTTACCAATTTACCTCTGTGATCCTCGTCACCCAAATTCATAATCCCAGTCTAATCAGGAGAAAAACATCAGACAAATTCCAGCAGAGGAGCATCCTATCATATACCTGAGCAGTACTATTTAATACGGTCAAAGTCACCAAAAACAAGGAAGGTCCACTCTTCCATTGTAAAAGAGAGAGAGCTGCCCTAGCATTCTTAAAAATAAAAAACACCATCCCCTTAGTTTTCTTATTATAGAACTAATATGCACTTATTCTAGAAAACTGAGAAACACATATAGGTATAAAGAAAAATAGCTATTATTTCATGATGACCACCATATAGTAATAATCATTATTAATATTTTTTATTTATTGATTTTAGAGAGAGAAAGGAAGGGGGAAGAGAGAGAGAAAGAAAGAAACATTGATTGGTTGTTCCACTTATTTATGCATTCATTGGTTGCTTCTTGTATGGGCCCTGAGAAGAGATCAAACCTGCAACCTTGGCATATTGGGATGATACTTTAACCAACTGAGTTACCTGGCCAGGATCCCCATTATTAATATTTTAACATGTATCCTTTTAACTCCATTTCCATGTGTCTACATATATATACATACACATAAAAGGGACATGAGAAGTAAATGTAGAATGGTATTCTGGATGGAATCCTGGAATAGAAAAGGAGCAGTAGGTAAAACTACAGAAATATGAATCAAGCATGACCTTAAATAATTATATTATATCAATATACTTTCATAATTGTAACTAATGTATCATATTAATATATGATGTTAATAATAGGGGAGACTGTGTGCCAGGGCATATAGGAAACAGCCCTACTATCTATCTGTTCAATTTTTCTATAAATCAAAATTGTTTTAAGAAATAAAATCTATTTTAAAGAAACTTGATGCCCTGGCTGGTGTGGCTCAGTAGATTGAGTGCCAGCATGCAAATCAAAGGGTCACCAGTTTGATTCCCAGTCAGGGTACATGCCTGGGTTGCAGGCCAGGTCCCCAGTTGGGGGTGTGTGAGAGGCAACTGACTGAGAAACTGATGTTTCTCTCCCTCTCTTTTTCCCTCCCTTCCCTTCTCTCTAAAAATAAATAAATAAAATCTTAAAAAAAAAAAAACTTGAGTAGCAATTTGAAATTCACAGTTTCTCAGATCTTCCTTGTTTTTGATTACCTTGACTGTGTTAAAGAATACTGGTCAGGTATATGATTGGATGCTCTGCTGGAATTTGTCTGATGTTTTTCTCCTGATTAGACTGGGGTTATTGGTTTTGGGGAGGAGAATCACAGAGGTAAAGTGCCATTTCATCACATCATATTAAGGGTACATACTAATAACATGTTAGGGAACAATAAGAAATAATACAGTATATCATTAAGATCTCTTAAATAAACGATTTATAATATAATTGTCCCCACAGTCCGGAGAAGGGAGAAAACTAGGAGGTCTGGGATGCCGAGAGGAGGCCTTATAAATATAAATGACAAGGTCTCAAGTTTCGAAGAACTCTTAGAAATCATGTATTTATTCATGCAACAATTATTTATTGAACAGCTACTATATGCCAGACACAATGTCAGATAATGGGGATCATAGTGAAACTTCTATTCTAGATTTGCATCCTTACTCTGATAAACCATAATTAGTAAATTGTTATTCATCTTTGAATTATCTTTAGTGAGAGAACTCCTTATTTCACTTTGCAGGTCCTTTCATTTTTGGATATTTGTTCTTCAATTAATATCCAACAAATACTCTAGGCAAAAAATATATGGCTCAATGAAGGGCATTCTACAAAAGATTAGCTGGTAAAAAAGACTTTAAAATATTTATAAAGTAATTTATACACATACCCCTATATAAATAAAAATGTTCTTAAAGCATATGAAGGGGGCCCCCAAAAAACGGAATTTATTTATAAAATATTGTGTATTTATTCTTACATGTTTAAACTTTAGTCACTTTCAAATTACCCTCCATTTGATGTAATACACCTATCAAGACTTTTTTCCACTGCTCAAAACAGTTTTTGAACAGATTTTGATGCCTTTTAGCACTTCTGCCATTTTTTGTTTCATCTTTTCCATGTCAGCAAAACACTTTCCTTTAAGGACTCTTTTAATACGAGGAAACCAAAAAAAAAAAAAAAACAAAAAACAACCAGTCATTCAGGGGCAACAATGGGTGAATAGCAAGGGTGGGACACCCGTTTTTGGTCAAAAACTGATGAACACTCAGCGTGGTATGGGCAGGTGTGCTCATAAATCACCCATCATGAGATGGACAAACGTGTTGAAAGAGACTTCAAAAAAAATTCACTTAAACTTCCTAAGATGGCGGCATAGGTGAATGCACCGTACAACCTCGCACAACCAAACAAGGGAAAAAAAAAGAAATCTACACATCCAAACACAGCCAGATCTGACAGAAAATCATATTGAGAGGAAGTCCGACAACCAAGGAATTAAAGAAGATACATTCATCAAGTTTGGTGAACCAGAAGGTACAGAGCGAAGGGAGAGTGCTCAGCGACCCCGCAGCGAGCAGGTGAGCAGACGGCAGGTCCGCGGTTGGAGGGGCGGTCTCCGCGGGGCTGAAGCATACCCAGACGGGGATGACTGAAGCTCAGTCTGCGCCCAGCTCCCACCGACCCCGGAGTGACCCCCGGAGTCAGCGCAAAGGGGCCCGAAGTGCTTGCAGGAGGCGGTGTGGGTGCGGAGAGCGGAGAAGGCGCCATTGTGCGCTCAGGACCCACCCCCAGAGGCTTCGGTGGCAGCACAACTACCGGGAACTTCCCTGCACAGGGGATCCCCAAGACTCCGCCCCCCCTTACAGTAACAGGTTCACCGAGGGGGAAAAAAATGGCCCAAAGAAAGGGACAGATCAAAACCCCAGAGCTAACCGACCAAGAGATAGCCAACCTATCAGATGCACAGTTCAAATCCCTGGTAATAAGGATGCTTTCAGAATT
>PVJI01019586.1:0-30733 GCA_004026765.1 Micronycteris hirsuta | reverse complement strand
GTGATATACCAGTGGCTGGATAATTCCGTGAGCTCCGGGCAGCCTCAGTTCCTAACACATGTGCGCCTCCTGCATAGGGCCCGGGACAATACTTCCAACGCAACAATTCCAAGAAGTTTTATTCAAACAACCATCTCTGAAGAATTTCCCCTGTTTGATGGGAGTTAGGGGATATAATTAACTTGAACATTTGACTGGAAAAAAGACACCAGAGACTTTAGAAATGGAGGGATTTGGAATATCCAACTATCTCCTAAGATTTAGACCCGAAAAGAAAAACTTCAAAGTGAAAATTAAAAATTATTAAATTTATAATTCAAATTTAGAAACATGTGATTAAACAATTTCTCCCTCCCTTTCTCCCTCTTCTTCTCCTCCTTCCTCTTCTGCTTCCCCTTCGCCTTTCCCTTCCCCTTTTCCTTCCCCTCCTCCTCCTCCTCCTCCTCTTCTCCTTCTACTCTTCTTCTTCTTATCGGGAGGCTCTGCAATTCCAGATGAGGATTTTTCCTTTACTATGAGAGAAGTGAAAAATAAGTGTCTGGGGAACGATGGATACTTACGACCTTTCCTCCAGGCTGGAGTGCATTTTGGTGCCTGTGCTGAAGCGACTGGTAATCCATGTTGGAGGCAGCACAAGGGTGAAGACAGCCCTGGCCGGGTGGCTCAGTGGGTTGGAGTGTCATCCCCTCCATCACAAGGCTGTGGGTTCGATCTCTGAGGGCACATACTTAGGTTGCCAGTTCACTCCCCAGTCCGGGCATATACTGGGGGCAACTGATTGGTATTTCTCTCTCACATTGATGTTTCTCTCTCTCTCTAAAATCCATAAACATATCCACAAACAAGGACTTTTTAAAAAAAGAATGAAGCACGAAACAGGAGGAAGAGAACGAAGAGAAAAGAGATCCTTTTCACTCTTAGATTCAATCTGCAGAGAATTACTATGCTTTTTGAATTGCTGACTTATCACTGTCTAGAAAGCTAAAGTTTATGAGCAAAAGACATTTTTTTCAGATATTATCTTCACATCTCAAAACAATGTCATAAAACCCACACAGGGCTGGGCCTGGGAATTTTGGGGCCCATGTCAAAGTTTCATGACTGGATTTTAAGTCGGCTTTTCTCACGGTGGTTCCAGACCTCAGCGAGCGAGGAGTCGTTTCAGAGCGCTCTCTTTAGCGGGGCTGATGCCACACCTTTCCGGAGGTGCTAAAATCAGAGCCTGTCCCACACCAGCAAGTGAACAGCCCCTTCTTCCCAAATGACACCCTTCACACAGCTCTCCTGAGGCCTGTTCTCTTCTGCATCTGTGGAAGCGTGGGAGCATCGCTGGGCAGAAGTCGTCAGTCAACAAGAGAGGTGCCGCCTTCTGTAAGACAGCCCGCTTGCGCACCGCTCCCCTGTGAGAGCCTCATCGGCGGCCACCGGGCCGATGAGCTGAGGTCCCCGAAGGACAGAGTGCTCAGCCTAACCCGCAGCACTGGCCCCTCGCTCGGCCTCGTCCTTTAATCAGGAGGAGGGACAGCCCCCCTTTTCACTTATGCTTCTTACCTGCATGAAACTGGTCTTAATTACAGACTGTACGCCCACTTGGACGGAGCGTCATGGTTCTCACTAGACGTGGCAACAGCTCTGGGCTTCGAGTCAGCGAATTCCATGCTGGGTGCTGTGAGCTTGGTTTGCCGTCTTGGGAATCAGGAAAGTGGCCACCAGTCCAAGGTCTTGGAGCAACAAGATCTACAGAGCATTCTGAGATCTATAGGTCGCCCCGAGGTGTGACAGCATGGAGTCCTAGAAATGGAAGAAATGAGTTGGTTGAGAGTATATAAATACACGCCATGAGATGACTTTTTAACAGTTAGTGAACTAAAGCAAGTACACCTGCATCAAACCAGAACACAAAGTAAATGCCGGTATATCTAGAGTACAGGTCTGGTGTCAAGCCCAGAACTCCTCGCCAGAGCACTGGTGGTTCTGAGATTCTAGGTGGACATGGTGGGGAGTGGGCATGCTTCTTCTGGCTCATCAGATGAACCCTTACCCCCTCCATCCCCCGCTGGCCCATGCTCACTTCCCCTTCCTCATGGCCGACCTCTGTCTGTGAGGAGCTGGTGGATGACTTAACTCTGACCTCTGCTTGTGGTTATTCAGAATTCAGTCTTGGAGAACGTAGTTTTCCTTGACTGATCTTCATCATTTTCCATAGCTCCCGCCATTTCTGTTCCCATTTCCTGCTGCACTAGTTGGCGTGACACCGGAAGTCAGAGGACCCAGCGTAGCGCCCGTGCGCTCTGTGAAGTACCTGTGCAGTGCCTTGATGGCTGGACTGAGGGGTGAGCTTCTAGGACCCCCGGTTTTATGCTGCATGGAAAGCTATCCATGAGGCTGAAGGTGACCGGTAGGTGTTTTACAATTAATTACTCACAAACCCTTCATTCCATGTTCTTCTTGTCTTTATCCTGTTTTCTTTTGTATGGTTCTTTCCTCTTTCCCATTGTTCACCGGTCTCCTCACTGCAGCAGCTGGAGTTACCAGCTGCCTCTTCTGTAACAAAATGCCGCTCAGCCAGGCTCTGCTCTTTGAGTATTTCATTCTTACCACGCATGCCTGGTATGAGTTCCGCCAACAGATTCTACCTCCTGGGGTTTATGAGCCGAGTGGAGGTGCCGATGGAACATCATCCAGCACATGTCCTTATCTAACTTGTCAGTCCTTATCGGAGTCGGCGTAGAGAGACGGTTGGGGCTGCTCTGGGATGCTGCCCATCAGCACATGGCCAGGGCTGATCGTGTGACTGTCATGAAGTGGCCAGGCTGAGTGACCAGGCACCTGGCACATCTCACGGATCTGACTCACCCAGCCATCTGGCTCAGGACACTTTTTCAGCCTGGCCAGTTGCTTGAGGGTGATGACAATTTAGATAAAATTCTTGCTTACAAGTTCTTTAAATCAACTGAATTCCAGTTCAATAAATTCCAGACTTACTGCCAGAAGTGAGAGCACATTAGAAATGCCACCGAGCCTGGTAAGATCCTGAGCACGTGGCGGGGAATCAATAGTCCCTCGGAAACATGGTGCTTGAGGTGCTTCAAGACCTGTCTTTAAGTAAAATCTTTGAGATCGATTTAGCATCTTATAATACATTGATTTGCAAATTTACTTTAGTGTCTATGTAATGGAAATGATGGGAGGTTTATTTTTTATCAGCAAGTATTAATCATGTTGGGTAATTTTTTTCTGGACCGGAGAGCATCAGGTAAGGACGAGATTTGGAGGACTGCATTCCTGTGTGCATGCATACTAGGGTCGATCTGTCTCATAGACCATGTTTCCTGGGGTTTTCCACAGCCAGCGTCTGTGACCTGTTATTCAGTTTGAGTCGGGAAATGCCTGTAGTATCAAACTGATGGAACGGTCAGTCCTTTCGAAGGGCGTCTGCAGGGGAGCAGTGACGACCACGCTCCTTTCCTTGGTGTAAACCCCTTAGCACTGAAAAGAAGCCATAAGACCAGGCTCATGTGGCAGAAGCACTTAGCTTGTGTTAGAATCGTGATCTGCTGTGGAAAAGGCACAGTAGTACGTGTTTAATGCTCAGGACCCTTTGTCAGGGAGGGATCCTTCTCTAGGCCCGGGGCTCAGGAAACTCAACAGGGAAGCTCCAATTCCCCTATCGAATTGCTTGGCAAGCCTGTGGTAAGTCTTGGCAGACGTCCATGTCTGGCCTGCCCCAGTCTGACCTCCCCAGCCTGTGAGCACTGGCACGCTCCGAGGACTGGACGGCATGAATGGTCCATGGCAGGCGCCATCTGAGGCACCGATCAACTCCATACCAAAGGTTCATCTCTTTCACGTGAAGCACCTCTGCGTTTGCTGCACTGACTTACTAGCAAAACTTCTTTTTCCTTTGACATGTGTTGGTTCCTTTTTTTAGGTAGGCCTCGTGGACCTTTTTAACTTCTGAACTCTATGTTTTTGGCTGATGATTTCTTTTTCTCTTTTCATATAGACCTCGTCATCCCTCAGCATTGAATCGATTGCATTCCTGAAGTTCTCCAGTTTGAGATGTTAACACACTTCGTTTTCCTTGACCATTGGGTCTGGTTTTGGAAATGATCACGCGAGAGACAGGAGTGCTTTTAGACTTTCATTCCCTCTGAGCATAGGGAAATACGACTGCTGGAATCTCACAAATAGCTCGTTATTTTACAGCTCCCTCCGGAGGAGGCCCCTGGGGTTTTTGTGAATGATATCTGTCCTACTCCAACCCATTCGAGGTAAGCCAAATGCTCATTTAGAAAAGCAGACAGTCAACTTGGGCAACTCCCTGCTCCAATAAAATAAGCAAGCTTTTTTCTCCTCCTTTCCTTTTCTTTTCTTCAGCCTTCTCCTTCCCTTGGAGTTGGGGTCTGGCCTGCGTCTCATGTCCCAGTGGCCTGGTAGGCCATTGTAGAAGCTCCTGTTGTCTACGAGGAATGAGGGGAGAAACAGTAGCAGGTAAATGGTCGGGGATGGCCAATGGCCTCCTTTACATTTCTCCACAGGAAATTGGAGAATACGAGGAAGGAGCTGTTAGAGTGAGTGGTTTTTCTATCTGAGGTGTTGTTGCATATTACTGTTGCCCCGACCTGCTCTGAAGGAAACTTGGAGTACAGGTTCTTTCCAGAATGTACTAGAAAGATGTCCACACACTTGTGTGTCTTGAGGCCAGCGGCCCTGGCTTTGACTTTCATGTCCACCAGTTATTTGTTTCCACATGTCCCAGGCAAGTCTCTGAGCTTCTAGAAGCTTTAATATCTGGTGTCTTTAAAATGTGAATTACAATTCTCCTTTTATAGGTGAAGATTCAATGAGATAGAGCACTTGGCCCAGGGCAAACCCTAGGAAATCCTCAATAAATGACAGGTATTCAAATGATCGCAGTGTTGTTGCTACGAAGAGGGAATTGAGTGGCACTGCGCATGTGTACTTGTGCTGGGGTGCAGCCATGTTTCCCTGGTGGTCACGGCACAGTAAAATGCTTCCCTGGCACCATGGGAAGTGTCCAAAAAGTCCAGCGTTTGAAGTGTGGTGTCGGTCACTTGGAGGTGAATGAAATGGCGAGGGTGAGCCACACAGGGGACTGGTCGGTTCTGGGGATCTTGGAGCCAGTGGCCAGTAGCCATGGCTCCAAACATGTGCCACTGTGGCTGCTTCGTGGCCCAGTTTCAGTGCTTTTGAATTTGTGGAATGGGTGTGTCTGAGGGACTGCGCTCCTGCTCGCCACTGTAGCGGTTTCTTCCGTTGTTGACCAGCTGGCGTGCGGCCCCACGCCTTATCCCCTACAGCCTTGTGATGGCTTGGACCTTCAGCAGGCTGTCTTGGAGAGCTAGATTTCTAAGGAGGACATCCGGGCTGGAAAGAGCTCTGTGCTTAGCTGAGTGGCTCTTCTTCACTAACCCCAAGCAAATGGAGTCCAGGATGGGCAGGGAGCAGTGGCCCTGGAGTGGAAGAACGTCTGTGAATCTGGGAGCCAGGGCTGAAGCTTGTTCAGACCCCAGAGAAGGCTGATGAGCAGGAAAGGGCTTGGAGGAGGGTCAGGGAGGAAACAAGCAGTTTACAGCCCGTACTAGGGAGAGCTAGGCCTCAGGTCACCAAGGTTGTGAGCTGCAAAGGGCAAACACAAAGGCTCTGGAGCTTACAGTTCAGCTGGCTAGTTGGGGAAACTTAGCATCCTCTTCCTTTGTGAAGTAGGGATAATAATGATGCCTCGCTCACTGGGTCACTGAGAGGAGCTCGGCCACATGAATGGCGGAACACTGGGTGTGGCACAGAGCACGCTATGCCTGTTGGAGATGTTAGCTGTTACCATGTTTACAGGAATGAGGCCAGTAATTGCAGAATATGAGCAGGGAGGCTTCCTGATGGTTGTCAGCCAGCAGGAGAGGGAGTCGGGGGCTGCTGTCAATCAGCTAAAGAGAACGTGGAGATGTAGCTAGTCCAACTCAACGCTTAATAAAGTGACAAGTGAAGAATTAAAACACAGATTGAAAATAAATAAGAGAAAAAAGAATAAATAAATGAGTAAATAAGGATTTAAGTATAATCAGATTTTAAAAAACTTGTAACACTATTCCAGGTTGGTCATCTCTAAACATTTTACTAAAGCTGTTCAACTACAGATCCTACAAAAAGAGAACATATAGGAAGGTCCTAGGCTGGTGATACAGAGACATGAGTACAATTCAGCTCTTTCTTTTAGAAGATAATTGCTGCTAGTAAACACAGATGTTAATTTTATTAAATGAATGTTAAGAAAACAGACTTTAATAAGCTTACACGAAGTCAATAAGTCTATGGAATCTCCTTGCATAAGGAGCAAATGAGTTCTGAAGAACTGGATTTTTTTAAATGAGAAAAAAGTAGGACACAAGAAAATATTTTCTTTGGTTGCAATGAAACTGAGAAAGGAGGAAGAAAACAACTTCATGTAAAAAAAAAAGATGCAATAAAAATGTGAATATGGGAAGAAGAAGAAAAAAAAGAAAAGAAAGCAAAGAAAACTGGGGCAGATTCCCAAGCAGCATGCACCGTGATGACAAAGACGTGGGAGAATAAGGGCAAACCAGCAAAAGCAGCTCAGAAGGCACCGCTTGCAAAAGACATAAAAGAACAAGAGGGGCAAACAAAATGTTACCTTTTTATTAGACAGGGATGAAGAGCCAATAATAATGCCATCAAAAGAACAGATATGGCCCTGGCTGGTGTGGCTCCATGGACTGAATGCTGGCCTGTGCACTGAAAGGTCGCATTCGATTCCCATTCAGGGCACATGCCTGGGTTGCAAGCCAGGCCCCCACTTGGGGGTGTATGAGAAGCAATTGATCGATATATCGATCACACATCAATGTTTCTCTCCCTCTCTTTCTCCCTCCTTTCCTCTCTCTCTAAAAAATAGCTAAATGAAAACTTCAAAAAAGAGAACATCTGTTTGATGCTCCTTTAAAAAATCTTTATATACAAAAAAGAACAGAAAATAGGAGGGAAGACGTAAGCCTGGAGGGTGGAGAACGTAGGCATGAATGAGGGTGTTCCAAATGGGGGAAGGGCATTAACGTCTCCAGCTCGGCGTGCTTGCGTTTCAGGGTATGCCAATGAAGATGGCGGAGACATTTCACAGGTGCATTTGTGCAATCGGGGAGGAACCCCAATCTGTGAAAAATTGCCACACCCGTACACATTGGTATGCACACGTGTGCACACACAGATATAGGGAATGAACCCTAAACAACGGTCTCCAAATACAGCAGCAAGGATCTTGAATAAAATACCAGGGAGGGTAAAGTTTCTCGTACTGAGGATGGGCGTCTCTATGTGGCTAAGGCCATTTCTAGGTCTACAGAGGGACCGACCTAGTCATCGAGGGTTGTGACGTGTTGGCCTTCAGAGAGACCCTGAGCCTGTTCCAAATGATGATGTCTAAGTGGGGCCGTCCAACCAGACCTGCGGCCATGAGTGTTTGTCTGGGTTCTGAACAGAACCACCTGCCATGCATCCCGGGCTCTCTGCACTTCACTGGCCACTGTTTTCCCCCAGTGTCCTTTTACCGTGGCGTGTATTCGAAGAGACGTGCATTTCATGCGCTGTGCAGTTATTTACCTCTCTTAAAACGGTATCAGAAACTTTGGTGAGATTTGAGATGGATTTTGACTCAACGATAATATCTCTATGCACTCTCAGCAGTAACCTAAACACCGCTGTGTAATTTTCATAGGCTTCAAATAAAGGGGTACTTTCTATGAGGCAGTTGCGTCGATGACTTCGTTATTTAAAAAGACAAACTAGGAACAGCTAAACATTAAGAATGGTTAATGCTGAGTGAGATGGCAAAAAAAAATGTTTAATGACAGATCCTATTTTTTGTACCTTTGTTGATCATTTTATGAAATTTCTTATGGAGAAATTCTGCAAATATTATCCTCACCCACCCTTATCAGTGAAACCTGTATGATTTCCCTACTATAGAGAAGGGAACGGGCCAAACATTTGGCAGAACCGACATGCTCTTCAGTTGTAGAAAAGGCCAGGGGCCTTTTCTTGGTGCACAAGGTAACTGCAGTCCTGATCATTCACACAGTTATGCGACAATAGTTTCTGCATCTGTCCTCTCTGCAGAAAAAGACGCTCTTTGCTTTCTCAGAAGGAATGGGACCTCCTCTAAGGTGGTGTGTTGTAACCCCCAAACTCATATCGTGGCCCGTATATAATGGTGCTTAACACACGTTGGGGGAATTGAAATAATCACGTAACGTTTGCCCGACTCTCGGTTAACCTCTGGCTCTCGCCTTCTGCTTTGCAGCTGAAGGCCCAGAAGGAAGAGACAGGAGGGGTGGGGACTGAGGAAGGGCTGCCGACAGAGTGGAGGAGACATTTACGTGAACCACATCTAACAAACCAGAAAAATAAGGCTGCTTCAAACAACTCGCTTTTATCTGCCCGAAGTTTGTGAGAACACACACCTTGAGTGGATTCCCCAGGGTGCTCTGAGCCTCGGTTCCCAGATCCTGCTACAGGCACCCGGGACAGCAGACACAGTCAGCGGCCAGGCCTGGAGGGGGACGCCGTGCGCCTGCCTTGCTCATGCGTGAAGAAAAGTGATGGAGCCGTTGTCACCGTCACCAGCACTTTTTCCATCTCTTGCTGCTGCAAAGGGCCTGGAGGGAGAAGCCATCCCTGGCCAAAATGATGTGGGCGGATGCAGATGGTCTCTCAGATGCTCATGTTCTGGGGATGGTTGGGACGCACGGAAAGAGCTGGGTTCTTTGCTGCCAATAACAGGGAAGAAGCAGCGTCTTCCTGGCCTTACTTCTCTCCTGATAAAACAACGGGGCCTGTCTCAGTGGGAAGGTACTTTTCAGGGCCAGGCCTAGTTTTTATCGATGGTGTCCGACTGAGGGAAACCTGACAGTTTCATATTATTTGATTTTATCTTTAGTAGCTGTTTTTAGAGACTGGTTATGTTGCTGAATATCATGAAACATACTAATTTTTCTGAAGATTGTGAATTAGTTTGTAACCCTCTCTGATGATATGAAGGGTTTGCTAATCGTGGAGCCTGGCTTAAAAGTTTTTTTTTTTTTTCCAAATCTTAATTTTGGTTGATGCATAAACTGTATTTGATACATAGTATCTTTCAGAGCAGATACTTTGTGCTGCAAGCTTTTGTCAAGATGCACGATCTTCTTGTGTACTAAATTCTTTACCTTCGGTGAAAAAGATGGCTTAGCCGTCCACCAAACCAATTTCTTCTTCTTTTCCTGGGTACACAGCTAGACTACTTTTCTTAAAAGAGGCCATCTGATGGAGTCCTAGACAAAAGGATGTGGGCAGAAGTTCCGTGTGCCGTTTCTAGGGCCCGTGCGTGAGTGATCCTCCACATCCTCCCCCGCACCCCTGCCTTTCCGACGGAGATGAGCTTCGCCCGCCACAGTGGAAGCCAGGGGTCGAAATGGCAGAGCCGCCAGGTGGAAAGAGCCTGGGTCCTTGAATGGCCGCTGGATGGAGAGTGCCCTCCTCTCAGGGATATGTGTTTCAGACTTCATGTGTCCCGGAAAGAAACCCGCATCCTGCTTGAGCCAATGTCCAGGCTGGGGCTGGCTTGCTGGTGTCGTGCATGTTCCCTGAAGTGACAGAGCCCCTGAGCCCCCTTAAGAAACACGTCACACAGTTCCACGCATTATAGGCACCGTGCTCTCTGGGGCACAACTGACCCGGGCTGCAGTCATGGCTCTGGGGGCCTCCGACAAGACACTCTGCTTTCCTGAGTCTCTGTGGGGACAGTGTCAGTGCAGACAAGCGGCCAGAGCGGAGCTCCTTGGTCTATGCACATTCGATCTTATGTGAGAATCCCTCTGCTTTCTATTTTTTAAATTAATGTATTTATTACTACATTTCTATTGTTGACACTATGACAGATGCTCCCATTACCACTCCTTTGCCCACCTTTTCCCCAGCCCTCCCCCGTCCCCGCTTCCCTCTGGGGTCATTCTCTGGGGGAGCTGGCTGGTCTGGATAGAGTCACGTTGGGAAGCTCCTTCCTCCTTCCCCCACCACAAGGTGGGGCGGCTGATGGCTCGATACTTGCTGAAGGGTCCGCTTTGCTAAGGGCCCCAGAGAAGGGAAGAGTGACGGTCATTCACGGGGAGATGTCGGTGTTCCTCAGAGTTGAATGTGCCAGTAGCCACACATGCCATTACTATTGGACGAAAGCGTCCCTTGGTCCTGCCCTGGAAAAAGAGGTGAAATGCCTTTTTTCAGTAGCATGCTTCACCTGCCACAGTGTGTGCGTGAGCAGATCTGCTTGCAGCTGTGCACACACCCTGGACACCCCCTTTCCCCTCCTGCACATGGGATGCCTGTTGAAGAGCCATCTTTGGCTCCTTCCTTTCCTGACACTCAAGCGTAAATGGTTCTTGCTGGGCCAGCAGGTGCAAAATACTTTCTCTTTTTAGGTCTTCCAGCATTTTCTCCTTTGGGGACTTCCTGGGACTGTGATGGACCCAGAGGGCTCAATTATGTGGCTCAGCTGGGGCGGGGAAGCCTTCCTGGTGGGGGATGCGCTGTTTCTGTAGGGAGACTCAGCCAGCTCAGAGACCGACACTTCCAGATCTGAGATTGATTGATATGGACTTGTAGAGACTGGTTAGATTGCTAAATGTGGTGAACAATATCCACTAGTGGAAGCCTTGGGAATCACTTTGTATCTCTTTCTGAATATTTACATTATTTCCTGTTTGCGGAGCCTGTCTCAGGACTGGATTACTCACAGTCCTCCTCCCTTAGGTTTTCGTGAGCTTTTCACTTTGTAAGAATAGACACTGAAACAGGGCCCATCCAGTCTACTCGTATCAACCTACAACCGCGAGAACAGAAGGCTAGGCATTTAAATTCCTCTTTTAACAATGAGTTAAAATGAGAACACTTTTATTCAAGGACATTTATGCGTCGGGGTAACGTGAGGGTGTTTTTGTATTATTTGGTCCAGTCCATCTGGAATTTTCCAAGAACACAGGTTATCTACGTAATGATAAAGCTGCCGAGGATGGTAGAACGCTGCTGGATGGGGTTCTGTCTTTTTTATGTAAACGGACAGTTTACCAAAGAAAGGGGTGGCAGCCTAAACTCTGCTGTTTTCCCTCTCTAGCTTCCTTAGGTTCCCAGCCGGTTGGGACAAATCAATTTAGCAGTTTAAGGATCCAGGACTGAGAGCAGTGATGCGGGGTTTCTGAGCAGCAAGACACCTCTCAGCACCCAGGGGCCTGCGGGAGTGGACAGGACGGTTGCCTTGGTGCACTAATGATGCTGTTTGTCACAGAAAGGAATGCCAGCCCGCTGAGCGCGCGCAAGGTCAGCGTCATGGGGAAGACAATGGCAGAGCTGGCCAGGAATCCTCACTGAGCACACTTCTGTCCTGGGCTGCCGGGTCCGCCCAGAGACCAGGAGGAAGGACGGGGGGTCGTTTGCTTACTCAGTTTGCATGTGTGCGTCCATGCGTGTGCACGTGTGCAACAGCAGTGTGGCCAGTGTTGGGTGTTCGGGGAGTGGTGTGCATGGCACATCCAAGTGCAGCGGTTTGCAGCTTCATCCCTTCAACGACCCTGGCCATCATTGGCTGTGTTGAGTCATGTCTCTCTGTCTCTGTCTGTCTGTCTCTCTGTCACACACACACACACCCCTGGAGAAGCATGGCTGCCCACCAAGGAGGAAGTGGAGCAGGTCACGACCTAAGGTTGCACCCTGCCCTGCACCCCGTGAGTGAGCCCTGACTGACTGCCTTTTCTCTGGGGATGGCCCGGAACACACACACACAGTGACCGGGCCATTTCAGCAGGCCTCGGGATTTCCAGAAGCAGCAGTGTGCTTTCCTCTCCGAAGGCCAGCATGGCTCTGGGGGCGCCGGCCTGAGCGGCCTGGGCAGGGTTTCTGGCCTGCCTGCTTGGAGAGCTGGGCAGCCACGGTGGCCTCCAGACAGGCCTGCCCGGGCTTCCTGACCCTTGTGTCCCTCCTTCTTCTTCCCGCAGGGGCTGGGGAACAGAGACCGGCTTCTGGCCATCTGGTCTCCTTCCAACTGCGGGCCTGTGGCGAGGCCTTCTCCAAGCCACGTAACCAAGCAGAAGCCCCAGGAGCGGCTACACTCAGACTTCTGCCAGACCACGGATTCCTTCTCTGCAGCCAATTCGACGTTCTTCACGGCGAACAGCGTGTCCGGTAGCCCCGTGACACGTCTAATGGGTGCTGCATTTGGAATGTCCTTGAAAATGCCCCTGTAATGAGAGGAAAACAAGATGTGTCCGGGAAGAGTCCTGTCCCCATGTGCCGACCTGTGGCTGGCAGAAGTCACATCGACGCTAATAAACATCCGAGTGCTTTCGCCCTGACCTGCGGCGGGCGGGTGGTCTCCTGGGCGCTGGAGCACGTGTTCTCCTCATTAGCCCCGCACCCTAATTCACACGAACAGGATTAGTGGGGATCAGGGAGGCTGGCGGCTCGCAGAACCTAGAGTTCACGGGAGGGGTGAAGGCGAATGGTGGAGAAGTTAAGGTTCCCTCTGATAGCGATTAAATCTCATCCTTCCAGGGGCCTCCTAAGAGTGACTTTGCTCTACGTGAGGTCTGGGCACTGTCACTCTGCTATGGGTGCCTCGAACGGGGACCTCCTCACTGCTGGAGTCCTGGTTCAACCCCAGGACGATTCCCCAGTTGGCGTGTGTACACGTGTGCCTGTCTACACATGGGGTCTGTAGTCGACAGCCAGCGTAATCGCAATGTGCTCACCGTTGGAAGGTTTGCTACAAGGCTCCGCTGTTCACTGTCTCTGCCTAAGTGTGCTGTCATTGTGAGGTCTCAGTGACTCCCTCACCTGTCCTATGGAACATGTCACAGGGAGATGCCGTGAGGGAAGTGGGGGCAGACTCGGCAAACTGTTTCACAGCAGAAGAGAAATTTTCGCTCTGTGAGGGGGGAAAAAAAAAAGCGGTGGCTGATGGGTCTCCTGCTGATTCTATTCCCCTGGGAAACTTCTCTAATTTTTGCTGCTCGCTTAAGCATTGAATGTCACGGTGTCAAATCCCCCTACCGTTCCCAGGGCTGCGTGTGACTCTGAGAGCAGTTGAGACACCTGTGTGTTTGGCCCAGGCGTCGGGGGGTGCGGGAGGGGCCGGGCCAGTGTCTGTCTGGAGGGGGGCTGGTTTCCTCTGTGCAGAGCAGCTGCTGGGCCGCGGGGATCACAGCTGGAAGTGGGAGCGATTCCATGTGTCCCAAGCAGCTGCGGAGCACACTTCTGCTACTTAGAGGATATTGAAGCAGCCCTGGGGGGTGTGGGGCAAGGGAGGGAGGGCATCGCCAGCTGAACTGTGTCTCCGGAGCTGCGTTCCGGCAGCACTGTGCCCACTTGCCCCTCCTTGTCCCCTCAGGACGGTGCCCCAGAGATGCAGTCCTGGGTGGTGCAGGGAAGAACCCCAACTTACAAGCTGAGAGATCCAGGTTTCGATCCGCACAGCGGCAACCTAGTGGCAACATCACGCAGACACACAGGTCCCCGTGTGTCCTAGGGCGCGTGGACAGAGGACGCTGCTGGCACGGAGGGGCAGGGGCCCCGGGGGGGAGGGCTGTGTCTGGGGAACTAGACTCTGCTTAGTGCGCCACACTCGACGAGCAGTAAAGACAAGTCAAAACACGTTCAGAGGAAGGTGACCGGGCAGGGAGGATGTGAAACCGTGTCACGTCGGGAGCTCACAGGGGGCGGGGGCAGTCGGAGGCCGCTGCCTGTCCTAAAGTGGTGCTTTAGGGGAAGGAGAATCTGAGTCTTCTGGGCAGGCCCTAGGTGGGCTCTGGGCCCCAGCAGACATCCCCAAAAAAGACATGTGAGTTGTTCATAAGGAAGTTTTCTTAATAGCTGCAAAAGTTCAAGCATACTTTATTTTATTTTTTTAATTGTTATTCCATTATAGTTGTCCCAGTTTTCCCCCCTTTGCCCTCCCTGCCCAGCCCAGCCCCGACTCCCACAGTCAATCTCCACACCGCTGTCCGCGTGGGCCCTATACGCTTTAGATTATGTTTTAGGGGTAATCACACCAAATGCCACAACTCTGATTGAGAGCATGGAGGTCTTCATGCAGTGTTGTGTAAATGGACAGCACGGGCGTTTGCGCATGCTTTTTAGGACAGAATCCCACTTTTTTGGCGATTGTAGGCTGCAGCCCATGGTTCCATGCCTGCTCTCCAACTTCCTGCTACTTTCGAACTCCATGCATAACACATGCTGAGCTCCACATTCCTCTCCTCCCCCACCCCTGCCCAGTTCCCTCCTGCTCCAGACCTGCAGCTGTTCCCTGACTCAGGCCCCCCACCCCACGGGTCCCCCTGAGAATCAGTGGCGGATCTCTGAGGGAGAGCCGGGGGTAGAGCGGAAAATACTGAAGGATTCCCGTCTGTATCTGTGTTTTAGAGGAATCGGCGTGCTCTTCTATAACCTCCCAGCTGCAAGGACAGTTCAGTACTCGCCCACATGTCAGATGGCTTCATCAGAATGTAGTTCTCCCAACTTGCTGGACACACGCTAGTCAGGGGTACATTATCAGAAACTCACGTCTCGCTGGGATGGTCAAACATGCCTATTTTATTTTGTTATTTGCTTATCTCTTTTTAAAAATTATTTTTACTTTTCAAATACAGTTGACATTCCATATTGTATTAGTTTCAGGGGTACTGCACAGTGACACTTATATAACTTATGAAGTGGTCCCCGCCCCCGAAGCCCAGCGCTCACCTGGCCCCATGCATAGTCAGTGTTGTGTTGTTGACTATTCCCGGTGCTGTACTTTAGATCCCTGCGCTAGTTTGTGGCTGGCAACTTGCACTTCCCCCTTTGCTCCCAGTCCCCGCCTCCTTCCTTCCCAAAGCCTTGTGCCTAGCCGACTCTTACTGCCCTTTACTCTCAGCTAAACGCTCCTTCCAGGGGTTGGCTTTCTTGATGCCCCGAGTGGAAGCAGGTTCTGTCACATACCTTGTGTCAACAACTGTCCTTAGGTGGCTGTCTGGGGGTCCCTGTTACTCTCTGTCACCTTCTTGAACTGTGTGCTCCGTGGGGTAAGGTGCCTCGTCTGCTCTGTTCTCTGCTCTGTCCCCAGTCCCTGCTGCTCTGGGGCCTGGCGCGTTGCAGGAGCTCAGTGCATACTTGATGAGAGAGAGGAAGTGAGGAGAGGCTGAGAGTGGGAAGGAGTCGGTTATTGAAATTCAAGTCAGTATTCCAGGTCACAGCTGCTACTGATAAAGACCGTGGCTAACGTGTTGGGGCCAGTATTCTGAGGGCTTGTGCACCCCTGTGGACCTTGAAGCTTGGCACAGCTGGCAGGTGACTTTCCTCGAAGGAATCTTGATCAGCGGGCAGAATCTTCTAGGGCAGGCCCTCTTCTTTGGTACAGTCATTCGTCACTCAGCCTCTGAGTGAATCAGAACCACCTCTGGGCACGTAAAATGCAGATAGTGCCCCCTCCCCTGCCTCTGCACCTAAGCGCAAACTGAAACATACCCTGGTTCAGAATTTCTGGGGACGTTCCTGACATCCCTACCTTTCAGGTGGAGAAAATAGGTCAGGTTTGGAAGGGCAAGAGAAGGATTTTATTTTTTCTTGCACAAAAACACGGACGTTCTCTCGCTTCCTTTTACTTTCATCCATCCCTGCTCTCTGCCTTTCTTGTCTTTGTGGAAACCTTACCTGAATCTGAAGAGACAGACGGAGAAACAGCCTGACACTGGGAAAGGCAAACCCGGCACTCAGTACTTCCTGGAGGTGGTGGGCGGCGCAAGGCCTCACAGACCTGGCAACACACAGAAGCCCGTGGCCCGTTGGGGGAGGGCTTCTTGTAAAACGAGGCCTTCGGGAGACCCTGGGGCGACCCGGCTGCTCTCACAGCCACGCTGTGAACTGTCCGCCTTCTGAAGCTCCCAGAAAGAGTTCTGCCAAAGCAACATGAGGTGGCACAGATGTGGCAACTCTTCCAGTCTTTCTGAGCATGTGACACCAGTCTTTGGCTCTTGAGATGAGCATCAACTCCACCTCCCTGAGTCACCCCAAGGGCGTGCGAGTTGGCCAGGGGGGACCCTGTCTCCAGCCCCTCCCGCTGAGTGGGCCCACAGCCAGTGTGCAAGTTGCTTGTCCACCTCACTTGGTCCCACCATTATAAGGGCACTGGTGGTAGGTGTTCCAGCCCAGCCCTTTGACTTAGGAGAACACGTACGGGGTCTGCGTTGGCAGGTGACTTGCACGCAGGGAGCAGATGGAGGCCCTGACCCTGGAGCTGCGGTGGAGTGGTCAGATTCAGGACTCGGTCTGAGGGCAGAGCCGACCGCATCTGCTGATGCACTGACGTGAGATAGCGAAGAAACGAGTTATTTGGAGGCATGATCCCAGGTCTAGGGTGGGCACATCTGGGCAAGCTCCATGGCCACGGGTGCTTGCGGAGCTTCAAATCCGGGAGGCTTCTGGCAGCAGATGGGCCATCGGGAGTAAGCACCTTCTGCGCAGCGGCTGCGAGGCATCCCTCAGCTGTCTTCCTAAAGGGGGTTTAGTTATTGTCCTTTCGCCTAGAGCAGCAGCATGTCCCGCTGCTTTCAGACCAAAATCCAGGCCAGCCTAGTGGCATTGAAGACCTCTGCTCGCCTTGTCAGCCCATCTCCAGCCATTTACTCACCTGCCCCCACCCCACCGCCCCAGGACAGCACAGTCTCATGCCCCTGCCTGGCTTCATGCTCCCCCTGCTTCTCTGCCTCTCAGGGGCCTTTGTAAGAGTTAAAATTCTGCCTCCTCCAAATTCACTTCCCATATTTTCAGCAATGGAGTTATTTCTCCACTGGAGCTTGATCTGTACATTTAGTCTAGTCTCTGTTTAATTTTTCTCTGTTACAGTTTTTATCTGTAAATGGATATGATATTATTTATATATCGTACATACTGTTTTTTGTGCAACAGCCATGCAGCATTATACTATAGCTTTTATCAGTGTAAACCCTCCATTACTAGATTCTGCCCAGATTTTTAGACCCTCACTAAGTGGTCTGAATCATACCGATGAATAAGGTAGAAGGGGGTTCAGAGAACAGTTCTGGAAGCATCGAATGTCACCGATTACAGCTATTGCTGGTATAAGGGGGAGCAGTAAAGTGCTTTTATAGACATGGAAATAGGGTAGCTTCTGTTTCAGATGAAGCCAGCACTCTACCAATAATCCAGTGGCCTACTCTATTTCCCAGCGTCCTTTGCAGTCAGCTTGGTCATGTGACTAGTTCTGGTCACTGAAATGTGCGTGGGAAGCCAGCTCTCACTCTGGCAGAGGCTCTTTGGAGCCAGTGCTCTTCATTCTTGTGCCTCCCCCGCTGCAGTGGTCCTGAAGCCACCTGTTGATGAGTAGATCACGGGATGGATGGATCCTGGATCTGGGCTGACCAGGTGGAGGGGGACCCTGCCACCTCAAATTAGACTTTGCAAGATTATGAAGTAAATTATTGTTGTGCCGCACCAATGAGATTTTGATTTATTTGTTGCCTCAGTGTAACCTAGCCTATACTGACTACAACATCTTCTCAAAGAAAGCTGGTAGACTCTGCAAGGGAGGGCTGTGATCAGCCATCTGAGAGAGCATAGTCAGAAGTGGTCTACCTATGGGCTTGCAGGCATCAGACATCACGTTCTACGTGATTCAGACGATGAGCTCACGGAGACAGGAATAGAATATGATTGGAAGGAACAAAAAATAAAGAAATGACAGAAATCTAATCTGTTGTGATGTACGATGTTTCAGAAGGGGGATATAAAAGGGAGATGAGGTGCCAGAAGTCGGTAATGACCTTGAGAGGGGATGTCCTGGTGGAATGGCGGAGCAGCATGTGGGCCTTCCGGAAGATGGAACCGCACTGTGGATGCGCCAGGCTACAGGGCCCAGATGCCATTCGGATTCTGTACTTCCTGCCCCTGCTGTGAAACCATGCTTTCAGTGTGGCTTTCAGTTAACACTTCACTTGCCATGAGTTTATTCAAAAGGAGGGAAGGCCCTCACATGCTATCCTACCTATTAGCTGACTTCATTGACAGATCATTCTCACTGCAAATTAATTCTCTGGCCATACAACTTACCTGTAGCATCCTCTGTAAGGCAGTGAGTTGACACATGACAGATGGAGCCACTCTCAGTGTGCTGTGGAAATCCGACCCAATCCTAGCAGGCCTCCTGGGAGGTCTTTGAGTAGCAGTGGGCAGCCGGCGAGCCAGATCTCAGGCGTTCCCCAGCTCTATCTAAAGCACCGCTGTGGGATACTGTGCATGGTACAGCAAGGGATACTTGTAGCAACACAACTGGCTGGGAAACCTAGAGAGCTTCGTATAGATGAGATAATAAGTCATTGCATTAAAGTTGAAGCCCCCAGACACATCAGTAGGGAATTTTCTCCTCGAAATAAGTTGACTATTTAATTGAAGAATGCATACGCCCAACCATAAACTGAACATAAAATTTTCCCAGTGAATTTTAAGAACAGGAGTCATATAAACACACTATAACCCTGCCATCTCTTTTAGAAACCTCAAAGAAAAAATTTCTGGATTATCTACAGTACATGTATCTGCAGCTGTTGGTCTGGAAGCTGCCAGCAAATCCGTGCCCATGTCGGCACTTGTCGCCAAGCACAGCTAACAAGGGGACCTCTTTCTGGAGGTTTTTGGTTCTCTCTGTTCTCATTTCTAGCTCCAGATTTGAAATATTGCTTAGGTTTTCATATCCCAAACACCAAGCCCAAAACTACAAAGAGAAAAAAAGCTATTAATTTTTAATATAAAAATAATAGGTATTCATGTAAATAAGAATTTCTAAAAGTATAGAAATATAAAAAATAGAGCCCGCTGGTGTAGCTCAGTGGATTGAGCATGGGTTGGGAACCAGAGGGTCCCGGTTCGATTCCCAGTCGGGGCACATGCCTGGGTTGTGGGCCAGGTTCCCAGTGAGGGCCATGTGAGAGGCAACCATACATTGTTCTTTCTCTCTCCCTTCTCCTCTCTCTGAAAATAAATTAAAAAAAAAAAAAAAGAAAGAAATATAAAAAATAGAAAGTAGGAACCTTTCCATTTCTAATGTCCAGGAAAAGCCACTGTTTGGTAAATATCATTCTGGATCGCCTCCTTGTACACACACAACCATGCGTTCTATTATCTAATGGGATAATTTTATGCACAGTGTCTTACAAAATGCTCCCCCCCTTAGCGACAGATCTACGCACCCTTTCCATTTCCATGCACGCTTGTAGTTTTTAGTGGCTGAAGAATATTTCATTCTGTGTGTGTATAATAATTTATTTAGCCAATTCCTCTTGGTGGTTATGTGGGCTGTTTTTAAATGTTCACATTTATCAACAATCCAGAAATGAGTGTTCTTGCACCTACAGGGGTGGGCAAAAATAAGTTTACAGTTGTGAGTACGAGAAACACAGAGTTAATTCTTCTATTATTATTTATCAATTATTGTATTATTTTCTACACAAACAACTTTAAGCCTACTTTTGCCCCCCTCTATATATCTTTGGGTAGTACATGATGTTACTATGATTAAAGTTCTAGATGAGAGACTACTTGGTCAAAAGATTTCCTTATTTTACATTTTAATAGATTTGGCCAAAAGGTTTGTACTAGTTTTAAACTACTTTGTAGATAAGGATCTATATTAGTTGTTGGGACCTGCTATTTCTCTGGATTTATTTGCAATACATTGGGCATTAAATTACGTTTTTGAATGGTATGCTTTTCTCTGTTTTTCAGACAACCTTCTCAAAACGTCTCAACCGTATCCGCTTGGTTTTGCTGAGCTTGATGTGAGGTAGGTCACGTCCCTGTCTGGCCGCATTACGTAGGTGTAGTTAGTTACGTGCAAGTCTGCTCATTGTTTTTAGAAGTGGCTTTGTTGACAATGTTCCAGGGGCAGTGACCGGAGCCAAGGGAGACCGGTGTTTGGTCTGTGCGGCTTTTCGCCCTGTGCGTGTGTGAGACTTCCTCGGGCGAGCCGTTGTGTCTGAGATTTGAAGACTCGGTCACCCGTGGTCCCTCCCTCCCTTTGATGGCCGAGTGGGGGTCGAGCCAGACTCTAGCTACGCTGCTGGCCATTCGACCTACTCCAGGGTGTTCTCGGTCACGTTGCTGACCAACTCGGTGACTCCCACGGGCCTGGTGGCCACATGGGAGCAGCTGCAGAGGAGGCTCCTTCCTCGCTGTTGTCGTGCCCGTAAATCCCATGAAGCGAACCGTATGGGGAACAAGGCGTTGGGTTTCTTACCGGCCATTCTCAGAGAACACGTGGCACTTAGAACACTGGTGGGAAGACAAGTCCTTGGCAGGAGGGAGCCAGCCCCATTGAATTCATTCTGCTTTCCTTTTAGTTAACCCTGCTCGAAGGTGCAGAGGGCAGGTAATTATATTCTTACTCTTCAGGTGAGGAAATAGGAATCCAGAGGTTTAATAACTAAATTTAATAAAATGTGTAGAACTCAAGCTTGAATCTGAGACTTAGTGCTCTCTCCACTGAGGGAGGGACCGGGATGGTGGCAGCTCCCAGGAGACTGTCCCCTGGCTGCCTGCAGGAGGCCTGGATTCAGCATCCACAGTAAAGTGTCAGGGTCCAGCCACAGGAAACCCAGTGGGGGTACGATCGAGTAAGAAACTGGAGTGAAACTGAGGCAGAGACCGGGCTCTCTGGATTGGTTGCCGAAGCCAGAGATGGAAGGACCAAGGACATCAAGGCGGCCAGGGCTCGCCGGCCAGATGCCAGTTGCTGCCACCACTCTGAGCCCCACCTACAAGAAGTGGAAGCTGCTCTCATGCTTAGGTTCATCAGGGTTCCTTAAGCCCTGGTCATGGCAGAGGCTCAGGGGAAAGGCAGCCTCATTCCTCCAGGGCGCAGGGGCCGCATACAAGCAGAGCTGGTGTGCAGGCTTCACAGTTTCACTCACAGGGCTACCCTACTCAGGACGCAACCCTGCCTTCCTCACTTCACCTCTGCACCGCCCATTGAGTGTGGGGGCAGCACCAACGACGCTGGACCGTGCTGGTTCCGGGGACGGGCTCTGAGCCCACTGGACGAGGTTCTCTCCTGCCGTGTTGGACTTGGTCAGCTTAGCCTTGACATTGCTGCTCTAGCGGCGGACTTCTGCTTCCGATGCAAGTCTGAGCTAAGTCTGGGCTGCAGCATGACCTCCGTCCCCTTCAAATTTAGCACCCGTTCCTTGCTCTATTTACACTGCAAAATCATTTGTCGATAAGAACACCTTCTCTCCATCGTTTGCTCTAAGAGCCCACTGACACTGAGCCTCTTTCTGCAGGTCCTTAATCTCTGATTGTGACCCTACCCAGTTGATTGGGAGTTGCCCTCTCCCTCTCCTTTCCTGCCCCCAGATGCCCCCAACCCCAGCCCTCCAGCCCTGGATTAATACCTATCAGCTTTCCTGAAGGCTGATAACAAAATATCTTTGTAAAGAGCTAAGGTATTTTTGTCTTTTTTTTTTTTTTAGCTGAGCTTTGGTTAACCAAGTTTATTTTCAGTTGCAGCAGAGAAAAACCATAGAAGGCATAGGTCTGGCTGCTTAAATTCTTTCTCTAAAAATGAATGTTCTCATTGTTTTCCATTAGAAGATACTGACGGTGATGGGGTGGGAGAGAGGCCATGGAGAGCTGCTGTTCGGGTAAGATGTCCAGTTCTCGCAGTGATTTAGAGAAAAGCAAAGAAAGTGCCGCGTTGAAAGACGAGAGACATCTTTCCATGTGGCGCTGTGCCTTTTCCGGTATTGTTCATCTCTGGGTCCCTGTTTTTACTTCACAGGAGTTAAAGGTAGATCGTTTATACCAACTATATAGCAATAAATATTGGGTGGGGTGCTTCTAACACCATGTTCTCTCTGAAACTTATTGATATTTTTGGATAAGTGAATCAAATATATTTCCTTAGTTATATAAAACTCGAAGGAGTTGAAAGCTAAGGGAAAAAAATAAAGTCCACAAAGCTTTGGTTTAATCAGTCATTTAGATCCAACTACCAATTTAGAGGGATATGTTACAAGACACCAAGGGAAGCAATCAGTGCAACTGAGACACAGAAAACTCCAGAGAACAAATAATCTAATTTCTTCTTCTTCTTCAACAACAACAACCAGACAGGGGAAAAATGAATGGAGGAGCCCAAGAGACTTTGCATATATACCAGTTAAAAGTGTTGTGTGGACCTACTTGGATCCCAATTCAAACAAGAAAACTACATAAAAGATTTATAATCTTGTGGTAATTTGGGGACAGCCAGTAGCAATGAAGCACACCCAAAATTTGAGTGTAGGCTCTAATACCACTTTTCACTAAAGGGATGCCTGGAGAAGTGCTAATTCAATGCATGATATGTAGTAGGAATGTAGAAAATCTGTCATATCAGATAGCAAGGAAGGCATAAAAGGCTACCAGCATCGTATTAGGAGAACTCAAGAGCTTACCTGGGCAAAGATGTGAGATAGTTAACATCAGTACGAATAATTACTATGATGGGTGGAAATAGTTCAAATATGTTTAAATTGGTGAGTTTATAAGGAAATTTTAAGAAGTAAATATCAATGGGTCATCATCAGAGGATGCCAAGAAACAAACTCATTATTTGAGAACTGATAAACAAGGGGGAAGAATCCAGCATTAATTCTTCTTTCCAAATAGGAATCGTGCCATGAAACAGCCAAGCGGGGGAGAGAAGTTTCTCACTATGGAAATATTCCATCTAATAATTGAAGAAGGAAGGAATAGCACCACTTTGTAACCACTAATCACTGTTGGATCTAGGTATTAAACATGAATGAATACTATATCACAAAACTGGAGACAATACACTCACCACCAGTGGACAGACATCCTCCCCTTATAACATAGTCTTGCTAAAAAATATCTGGATATGATTAAGCTTCTAGATCCAGCTACCAATTTATCAGAAATACAAAGGACAGGGAAACATATTAAATTACATCATGGGACTACAATCACTAAAATCCAGATTGTGGGAACTTCCACAGGAAAAACAATCCAGCGTTTTCACCAAATACATTGCAAGAAAAAAAAAAAGGCATACAAAGGGAACCTTGAAGATCAAAGGAGATTTAAAGGCATCAATCACTTGTAATGGGCGGAACTTCTTTAGCTGCTATGTTTTAAAAAGTATCGTAATTTTTAAAAGGACTGTGAAAATGTCTATGGCATTTATGAGATCGGGAAATTTGAACGCTGTCTAAGGAGGTGTTGTTTTGTTACATGCGATACTGGTGTTGTACTTATGTTAGAATCTTATTTATAGGTATGCATTGAAATATTTACAGAAATGATACGAGGTCTGGAATTTTCTTCAAAAGCACAGGGTTAGGGGGAGCAAACTATCAGGACGGAGGTGAAGCCAGAGAGACTGTGGGTTGATGGTCGCTGGGGCCAGGAAATATACACCGAGGCGGTTATTGTACTATTTTGTCTTTTTGAGGTATACTCAGAATTCTACATAAGAAAATGTTTGTTTTTAAATAGAGTAATGCAAACACTGCCTCAATGTTTATATTGAGGAGTTAATGTTATTTTTAAAGTATGTTAGTAATAGTTGGGATTTACATATTTAAAAAAAAGAAAAAGGTTTCTGAGTTTGCTCCAGAATAATTGGTGTTTATGGGGGCAAAAATGAAATTAATGTGGCCATTATTGCATATTTTGAAATTTCTTAAATTAGAGGTAACAGAAGATAGATGAGACTGTAATTAAAACAAAAAGGATTACAGCATAAAATAATTACTGTGAAAATGCCTTGTGTCCGTGACTAACTTGAAGGAAAGTCAAATGTTCATTTTTATTATTAATATTTTTCTTGTTGAGGTTTTAGGTCATCAAAAACAAAACCTGAACACAAATTCACTCAAGGAAAGATGAATAAAAATAGAAATCTGTTGACATTAAAAAATCCTTCTTTGTGGCAACCCTATAATAAAACAAGGAACTTCTCAGCCTGTCCCCTCCTCCTGTATCATTTGAAGGTCACTAACACCATTGTGTGTGAGTAGCCAAAGAAAGGGTTGTCTAGTGTAGTTTGTATAAACTGAACTGCATGTTGTACTAATTTTTTAAGTTAAACTTGAAGTTTATCAGAGTTAGACCTTGAAATTCGTATGTGAAAAATAGGTCAAATCACCTATTACAAAAGAGAAAAGATAAGTACCCATTTAATTAAGCTTTAAAATGAGATAGGATGTTTTTATCAAAATGGTAGAAGGTCCCCCCTCCCCAAAAAAGACTTGATTATACAAGGTCTTAGGTTCTGGACACTGAAAAATAGATCAAGAAGGTGGTGAGGAGAAATTTGGCAAAGTCAGTGTCAAAACCTGTGGAGTTCAAATGTGTCTGAAGCAGCGGGTGTTGTGGATTGCTTGCTCAATCTCCATTTCACTGCTCTTCTAGATAGAGATGTTGGTAACCTAAAAGTATGCCTGCCCTGACTGTTCTGGCTCAGTGGATAGTGGATTGAGTGTCAGCCTGCGACCTGAAAGGTCACCAGTTCAGTTCCCAGTCAGGGCCCATGCCTGGGTTGCAGGCCCGGTTCCCTGTTGTGGGTGTGTGAGAGGCGTCACACCAATTGATGTATCTCTTGCACATTGGTGTTTCTCTCCCTCTCTTTCTCCCTCCCTTCCCCTCTCTCTAAAAGTCAATAAATAACATCTTTAAAAGTGATGTATGCTCGATTCCCTTGCAGCTAGGATTCTGAATGAGATTTGCTGCTGCTCATTATACATCCTATGAGTTACATGTGAAGGCTGACGTGAGGTGAATCCATCTTAACTTCCTTCTTGGTCCGGTTGTCCTGCAGCAGAACTGCAGTGGGCTTTCTTCAAGTTTCTGGGTTTTAAGAAGGAATTGCAAAGCCAGAGCATCCGTGGAGGCTTCTGGACTCTGGCCTCCTGGCACCTGGAGCTATGGGAGTGGACCTTGAACCCATAGCCTCAGGAGGAGCCTTAGGCTAGCAGCTGGCCTGGTGGGTTCGTTTGCGTTGTTCTGGAAATCACTGTTGTAGGCTCATCCCAGAATTTGTCTGTCAGCCATTCCAGACAGTTTGTAAGCACCCAATTCCCTGTATGAAATCTTTGTGCTTAAAATACTTAAAATGATATTGTTTCCTGCTTTGTATCTAGTGGAAACAAGCACTATTTAAAAGATTTCAGGCTTTCACAAATGAATGTTAGGCCCGCCAAAATCCACCTTTCTTTGCCCACACATAATTACCAAACCTCCCACGTCTCTCCCCATCATCCCCATGTTCCGTTCTCTTGGTTCCTTCACTGTTTCTTGCCATTAGACCCCACATTCTCAGGTGTCAGCGGTTAGAGAGGGACCTAGACTCGAGGGTAGCCACCTGGGAAAGGGATGACAGGGTGCCCACGCTCAATCACCTCTAGGTTCAGTTGCAGGTTTAGCTGTCTTGGAACCATGCCAACCTCTCTTCCCCCCGCATCTATTATCACAATAATCCAAACATGTAGATTTTTTTATCTCTCTTCAAAGATAAAGTGCCTAAAGCACAGACATTGAATAACTTGTCCAATATCGGTGATTAAGGACAGATTGAGATTGGATCTCCGTTTCGTTTGACGATTGAGTGAACCCTGGAAAACACACTGGGGTAGGCATAGAGTAAGCATCATAGTTTAGTTCTGTCTTCCTGCCAAGGCTTGAGTGGGAGTTAACACAGGAAACAGAATGATTTCTTTTCTCCTGTGCTGGTGATAACAATCTTCCTGCCTTTCTGTTGGTTAGCAGGAGACAGCCAAGGGAGAGGGCATGGGAAAAAACCCCATAAAATATGAGTCGAACAATAGAGACCAAGGGCAGGGGAAGCAAGCTGGGGGCGCTGCTGCTATGACAGCAGAGCTGGGTGGCACCAGCACTTTCGAGGTGCTAGTTCAGGTGCTGGTGGTGACAGTGGTGGTGGGCTTAGTGGTCATGGTTTGTCTGCTACTCGTGCTTTGAAGGAAGGAAGCCGATTAAAAGCCACTCAAAGAACTGTAGCACCACTTCTCCCTAGCTGGTTATTCCTGCTCATGCGTGTCCTTCTGCAGCGAACCTCCCTCTGGTGTGAAGGAGGATGCTCCTTTCCGGCCCCACAAACCCCAGACAGCTCTGCCAGGCTGGAAGCCTAGAGCCTGGATGCCTGTCTTTCCCTGGGAGTAACGCACCCTTGTCAACTCAGATCTCCCGAGTTCTGTTCCATAACTGTGCCAACTCCAAGGAGCCAGCATGCAAGGTGGTCCACCCCAGCTCCAGCATGGGCCTGGGAACCCAAATGCATGGTTTGGGATTCCAGATCTGCCACTTGCTGTCTGTGCAAATCTTGCTGTAGTTCCTTAACCTATTTGTAAGCCTCTGTTTTCCTTATCGATAAACTTCACAAGGTTGGACTGCGACTAATTGGGTTCATTGTCTAAAACATGGCAGGCGCTTAATGCACGCTATGCATTATATTAGCTGTATACGCTCTACATGGGATCCATGTATCACTTCCTTTAGGGAAGCTGATGAGAAAACAGGTGAGTATTAAAGTGTACTTTTTAAATTGATCAGGATAAATTTTCCATTTAGAAACTCCCTTCCAAACTCATGCAAAATCACCCAGTTCCTCACGAATGAAGTGATTGTTTTTTGACTTAGCAAGGGAATGGTATATTCTGAACCACTTATTGTCTGGTGTACAAATGAAACAAAATCATAACAAACAAAGTCTGGTTGGGCTCGGTGACTCTGTTCTGAGGTGTCTGCTCACAGTCTGACCTAGCTCTGGAGGCGCGCTCCAAATAATCCACAGACAAAAAGGATTTCCTCTTAAGAAAAGCCCATCGACCTGATTCATCATATTAAAACAATTCCTGATTGTGCCCTTGCTGGGCGTTCAATATTTGTAAACATTTTTCTGAATAGCTCAGGTGCCATTAGATTTAGAGATGTTATGGAAATTTTGTTTTGTGCCTCTTACTTTCATAACTGTTTGTGTTGTATTTGAAAATAATTTACACTGAGCGGAGAGCTTAAATTGTACATTTTCTGAAGGAGAGGAGGGAGTAATCATCAGTTTGTAGATCTCCCCACTATCTGTGGATCATGTCACAGAACGTGTGGCTCTGAAACGCCGTGATTTTGTGCACATGACAACATCTCTGCTACTGGAAGTTGAAATCAACATAGTTAAGTGGGATGTTTCATTCAGAGTGCTCACACAATGCTTGGCTCATAGTTCACAGTCAATGATCCCAGTTCCTTTTGAACATTTACTGGTGCCTTAGTGTGACAACCCTAACTCATGCTGTGTTCAGAAATCGTATTTTTGCAAGGAATTCTTATGTTTCCTTTCTCGCGATCCATTGGGTATTGAGACCACGTCATAATGTAACCTAGACATGATGTAACCTCACGGGGGCAGGTGTTATGTGAAGTTGAGAAGAATGGGTGGAAATAGTGTCCTTGGCTCCCTAAGGAAAGAAGATATTGCCGTCCATCAGCGACAAGGCATGTTTTGGATCTGTTTGCTTTGAGGTTGGGAGTCAGATCTTCCCTTTGCTATTCACTTAGTACTGTGTTAATTCATTTAAAACTTCTAAGTAGTAGTCAGACAACCTTATTCGTCTCCAGTCCCCATTGATAAAATGATGATCTTGCCTACCTTACAGGTGTGCCGTAACCATCAGAGCATAAATACTTACTGAGGATTTATTTTAGCGAGAGATAAAAAATGTATAAGACATGGCCTCTACCTTCATAGAATTGACTGTATAGCCTTGGAGACCAAAGTGAAAGAAAAAATACTGAAAAAATGGTTTTTTGTTTCGAGAATTAGCTACTGATGCCAGGCGATGCAGTTGCTGTTTTGCCGCGGAGCTGGGTTAGTATCAGCTCCCTGGAGAGCCTGCTCTTTCTCCCTCGCAGCCCAGAGCTCTCGAAGCTGCACATTTGGTTTGAGAATGTCGACATAAGAAACACTCAAACCTGTAGAGAACTTTCGTAAGAATTTATTTGAGGCAAACATATGCTGTGGAGCAAAATCTCAAATGCTCCCCAGAATAACAGTTTGCAGCTCCTTTTATGCATTTGGAATTAAGGAAAGCCCTGGCTGGTGGGGCTCAGCGGATGGAGCACCAGCCTGTGCACCAAAAGGTCGCTGGTTTGTGTCCCACTCAGGGCACGTGCCTGGGATGGGGGCCAGGTCCCAGGTTGGGGGCGTGTGAGAGGCAACTGATCGATGTTTCTCTTGCACATTGATGTTTCTCTCCCTCTCTTTCTCCCTCCCTTTCCCTCTCTCTACAGGTAAATAAATAAATTCTTAAAAAAAAAATTAAGGCGGGAAATAAGGAAGATTACATGAAGGCGAAAGGAAGCGACCTGGGTATGGGATTACAAACTAGTTAAAATCACGCGCTCCCTTGGAGGTGGCCATATGAAGATTGTATCACAGGGCAGTTAAGACATGCTCTTTTGAGGGGCCTGAAAGCATTTCAAAGGTGTGTTCACCTAGGTGCTCGGAAACAATGGACAGGGCTGGCTTAAGGCAAAGATGGGCCTTTTAGGAAAGAGGTTATGTGTTTGGGGCATGACCTGCCCAGATAGGAATTGATGGTCCTGTGGGATTCCTTTCCATAGAACCCCTTTTTTCGCCTACAAAAAACCAACCTTTCCAGGTAAAGCAAAACCATTGTCTGTTATAGGTGCACACGTGGCCTACTCCCCCACCAGAAATTTCAAATCGGCTCTGAAGGTCCATTAGGAGAAGAATGAGAAGTGACACTGGATTCAACTCTGATATTTGAGCTTTGGGTCTTGAGTGGCGTTTAGCGACAGGTTTCCGGAAAGCCTTCTGTTCCCCAAGCTGCAGCGTATGTTGGTCTTGCTGGTCCCACGAGGGTTACGGTCCCCAGTGAGGAAACTCAGTGCCTGATAGGAAGGAGCTTGAGGTTTCTTCACCCGTAGCAGCACATTGGAGTCAGGACGCAAGAATGCAGGCTGTGCCCCTGACCAGTGAGATAAGAAAACCAACTGAGCCCTCGGAGGCAGGTGTGCCGATGCCTCGTTCTAGAAGCAAAGTGTGAGGAGGTGTGTTGGAATGCACATGAACAGCTCCAGCACAAAGGTGAGGTGGCATGTCCTTGCACAGACTCTAAATGATGGGCTGTGGAACCAGAGTGTACAGGGTATTGCATAGTTGCTGATAGGTCCTAGTTTTCTACTAGAGGGTCTGAGATTGGCTGGCTGGCTCTCTGTGAACAAGGAAATGGGCTGGATAGGAACTGAAGGGTGTAGAGTAACTTTTCCTACAAGAGCCATCCAGGAAGCAACTAGGAACGGGAAGAGGAAAACCCCCAGGGGCTGACTCCCTACATGGCACCTTCACGGTGCTCTGTAGTTAGGGACCCTAAAGAGTTGTCTGCACATTCAAAAAAAAACAAAACAAAACAAAAAAAAACTCTGGATGACTAAAGGCTGCCCAGACAAAGAATCACAGATACATGGTGTAAATGCCACTCTCTCCTTCCCACACCATGACAAACATCGCCAATTAATCAGGCATGTCATCCTGCTGAGAGACCTCACTTTGGCCTTTTGGTTAGAATAAATTAGAAATCTAAGACAACAAGAGACTAGTGTCAATCGAAAGGTGTCCCTCTCCTTTTATTTCAGTTGATGGTGGTAGTCATGAAGTCTCTTAAATACGTTGATTTTGGTGACTTCATTCTGACTCAGAAACTGGAATGATTACTCTTTTTTTTTTTTTTTTGCATATTGAGATTAAGGTTAATTTTTCAAGGACAGACTCCTACTAACCAAGCTTTAGGAAACTGATGTTGTGATGTAATAAGAAATATATTTGGTCTTTGTTCCCCTAGTTCTTGGCACAGAGCTCCCAACCCTCCTGGTTTCCTGAGTGATAGGAATGCCTTTTATTATTCATCAAAGCCCGCCCCCCCAGCACACCTGAGTTTATGCTAATGAGGTGATTTAAGGCGGGGCCGCTAGATAACCTGGAATGGAACAGGTAACTGGAAAAGCCAAGTGATGAGAGGCTTGAGACTTTCAGCCTCACCCAGGAAGAGGAGTGTGAGGGCAGCTGGAGATTCAAGCTTTTTTTTTTTTTTTTTAAAGATTTTATTTATTTATCTTAGAGAGAGGGGAAGGGAGGGAGACAGAGAGGGAGAGAAACAGCAATGTATGGTTGCCTCTCACATGGCCTCACTGGGGACCTGGCCCGCAACCCAGGAATGTGTCCTGACGGGGAATCGAAAGATTCAAACTTTATTAAATTTTAAAATATTTTTAAATTCTTATCAGAACAGTAAAACCCATTATATGTTGACACATTTTTAATTGTAGTATTCTATTATAGAAGCGTAGCATAATTTGTTTCTTTTTCTTTTTTGACTTAATCTTTATTGTATTTTTTCCCATAGATTCCCATAGTTCCATAAAAACTCCTGAACAATGAGGTTTGACGAGCTTCTAGGGAGCGTGCTGTGCCTGGAGAGGACAGGGAAGTTCACTGCCCCTGTCCCCACACCTTGCCCCATGCCTTTCTTCCCTCTGGCTGTTTCTGAGTTGTATCTTTCCATAATAAATCAGTAAACATAAGTAAATG